>PVJO010005279.1:0-100228 GCA_004026905.1 Hystrix cristata | reverse complement strand
CAAGATGACTTTTTTAGAATTAGTAAAGAAAGGCATTAAGGCAACTATTATGAATAATTTCCAGGTAATATTGTGTTAAAATATAACACAAATGTAACTAAGTAGATGGAAATATGGAATAAATTTTAAAATCTAAGTGGAAATTCAAACTGTAGAATTAAAATATAGGACATAATATGTACTGTATGGGAGTCAGAGGAGATTAGAGAAAGCAGAAGAGATTGTCAGTGAAGATAAACAGATCCCTATTCATTATCTGAACTGAAAAAGACATTTTACAAATAAAATAAAAATATTCAGTGTTCTTTGAGGTGATTCCAAGGGTTAAAAATGTTTATATTTAATTTTGTAAAGAAAAGAAAGTTAGGAAGAAAAATTTGTAAATAATAAGCAAAAATTTCCCAAATAAATAAAAACTTTCACCTTTAAATTTAAATCAAGTGAACTAAATGTACAATATTTCTTAAATACTAAATACTTGAATTAATACACTCAAATTGCTGAAACTCAAATGTAAACAGAAAGTCTTAAAAAGTGAAAAAAATACTTTACATAAAGAAGAACAAATATATGAATAATGGTTAACTTCTCATCAGAAACAATGAATGTCAGAAGACAAAAGAGAAAATTCTCCTAAGTTCTGAGTGAAAAAAAGAAAATAAGAAGACCCTAAAGATACCACTGAAAGACTTTTAAAACTGATAAATGCGGCAAAGTAGCAGGACATAAAATCACCATCAAAAAATCAATAGTTTTATTATATACTAATAATGAACTAGGTGTGAAAGAAATGAGGAAAATAATTTCCTTCACAATAGCTTCAAAAAATACTTAGAAATCAATCCAGTCAAGGAGGTAAAATGCCTCTACAATGAAAATTTCAGAACACTGGAGAAAGAAACTGAGGAAGATATCAAAAGTTGGAAAGACCTCCCACGTTCAGTCATTGGCAGACTTATTCTTGTCAAAATGGCCATATTACCAAAAGCTATCTACAGACCCAGTGGCAATTTCCATCAAAATACTAAGGACGTTCTTCACAGAAAAAAAAAATTCTGAAATTCATAGGAAAATGCACACAGAGAGAATAGCAAAACAATGCTAGGCAAAAGAAGCAAGAATGAAGGCATCATAATACTGAATTTCAAATTATATTACTAAACCATGGTAACAAAAACAGCACCATACTGCACAAAATTAGACAAAGAGATCAATGGAACAGAGGGCACAGAAACAAACCCATTGGAACTACAACTATCTCACTCTGAGCAAAGGAGCCAAATATACACATTGCAGAAAAGGTAACCTCTAGCAAACAGTGCTGAGAAAACTGTGTATCCACCTGTAAAATACTGAAACTAGATCCCTGACTCTCATCCTGTACAAAAAAATCAATTCAAAGTGAATCATCAACCTAAGCATAAGATCTGAAACTCTGCAACTCCTAGAAAAAAACATAGTGAAACACTCGAAGCCATAGGCACAGATAAGGACTTTCTGAATGAGATTCTAATAGCTGAGGAAATAATAGCAAGAATCAACAAATGGGACTGCATCAAATTAAAAAGTTTTTGTGTGGCAGGGGAAACAAGAGCATGAAGAGGCATCCTAAAGAATGGCAGAGTAAATTTCCCAGTTAATCTTCCAACAAGAGGTTAATGTATAGCATATATAAAGACCTCAAAACACTTACTGCCAAAAAATCAAACAGTCAAATCAATAAGTGGACAAAATAATTGAACAGACATTTGTCAAAAGAAGTACAAATGACCAATAAGTATATGAAAAATTTTCAGCATCTTTAGCTATTAGAGATTTGCAAATCCAACTACACTAAGATTGCACTCACCCAAGTCAGAAAGGCTATTATTGAGAATACAAAAACAAACAAACAAAACCAATAAATGCTGGTGAGGCTGTGGGGAAAAATAACCCTCCTACTAATACTGGAAATTGAAATTAGTACAGCCACTAAAGAAATCAAAATAGAGCTACCATTTGATCCAGCTATACCATTCCTTTGTGTATACCCAAAGCAATTAAAGTCGGCATATTGTAGGGACCTTTGTATACCCATGTGTATTATGGAACAATTCACAATAGCCAAGATATGGAATCAGCCTGGGTGCCCATCAGCGGATGAATGGCTAAAGAAAATGTGGCATATATATAAACAAGGAATATTATCCAGCCATAAAAAGAATGAAGTTATTTCATTTGTAGGAAAAAGGATGAATCTGGAGACCATGATGTTGAGTGAAATAAGTCAGACTCAGAAAGACAAATAGCACATGTTTTAGTTACTTTTCTCTTGTTGTTGGGACAGAATACTCAACACCCAAAGTTAGGGGAAGAAAGGTTTATTAGCTCACAGTCTGCAGAGGTTTCAGTCTGTAGTCTGCTGGGTTCGAGGCAGGGCGGGCCAGCAGGGCAGGCCGGCAGGGCAGACCGGCAGCCGACCAGCCGCAAAGTAAAGTGAGGAAATGCAAGGAATGTATGCAAATAAGCAATGCAAACAAGCAGCTAGTTAGCTTCTTCCTGTATCTTTATCTAGGCTACCTGCCCCCAGGACGGCCCGCACTCCCATCCCCAATCTCAGTCTCACATCCTTGATCCCAGCAGAACCATGCTAAACCGATCAGTGGATTAATTTAGTAATCACACACTCTAGATCCAGCTATCTCTTACCACATGAGGCTTTGGGGGAACATCTAGACACAAACCATAACAGCACATATTCTCCCTAATATGTGGAATGTAAAAAGATGACAAAAAGGTAGAAAAGCAAATATTACTGACATAGGAAGGGAATAAGAGGTAGGGGGAGAGGGGTATAAGGGAATGTAATGGGGGATAGATAAATACAAATATATTATACCCATTGAACCCCCTGAAATATGTGAAACTAGGGGGGAAGAATATGGCAAGGAAGTGATAGGGGGTGAAAATGATCAAAGTATGATATGTGCATGTACAAATCGGCCAAAATGAAACCAATTAATCTGTACATCTAATAAAGAATGAAAAAAAGAAAAGAAAAAGAAAATGAAACAATTGACCAAAATTTTCTCTTTATCAAAAATAATTTTAAAATGAAAATGAAGCTGGGGATTTAGCTCAGTGATTAGAGTGCTTGCCTTGCAAGCACAAGGGCCTGAGTTCGATCCCCAGCACCGGAAAAAAAAAAAAAAAAAGATAAAATGAAAATGAAATAAACATTTCTAAATTGTAGAAACTGGAGGGATTTGGGTGCAGATAACATTCACTACAAAATTCTCTCAAAGTTCTGCAAATTAATGAATGGAAATTCTAATTACATAAGAAAGAAAAAGAAGAAAATATCTGGATAAAGATAAATGGTATTATTTTCCCAATTTTTCTTTCAAAAACAATGACTTTTTAAATCAGAATTAAATAAAATGTATTGTATAGTTGTAACTCAGTTTAAAGTAAAATATATGAAAAGAACAGCATAAAAATGTGGGTAAATACAATTATATTTTCATAGGATTTTACATCTTACGTGCTAAGGTATATTACTAATTTCAGGTAGATTGAAAAGTTCAGCATGATACTACAATTCCTAGAACAGCTCAAAAGAAGATATAGAGATGTACAGCTAAAAAGTCAATAAAGTCAATGAAATTGACAATATATTATAATAATTTGATAAGTACAAGAGAAAGCAGAAAAAGAGAAACTTAAAAACAAAAATAAAGATGAGGCAAGTGGAAAATAATTGGCAAGATGGTAGATTAAATCCAGGAGTATCGATCATTGCATTAAAAGCAAATGGACTACACACTAATTAAGAGCAGAGATTTTCCAACTGTGTTTTAAAAAAACAGTCTAAATTATATGCTACCTACAAGAGATGTACTGTGAACACAAAGACCTTAATAGGTTGAAAGTAAAAGGATGGGATAAGATTAATCACACATACAGTAATCGGAAACCATAGGCTAGCTGTACTGACATCAGATTAAACATCTATCAGATAGACATCTTGAAAAACAAATCTACCAGAGACGAAGAGAAATATATCACAATGCAAAGCAGATCAATTCCTCCGGAAGATGTAACAGTCCTAACTGTGGGCGCTTGTAATCATAGGCTTCAAAACAGGTGAAGGTGGAAATGACAAGAATAAAGGGGGAAATAGAAAAATGCCATTATAATTGAAGACTTTAAAATCTCTCACTCAGAAATTAATAAAATAGGCTGAGTATTTAGCTCAGTGGTTAAAGTGCTTGCCTCCCAAGCACAAGGCCCCAAGTTCGGTCCCCAGCACCAAAATAAGTAAATAAATAAATAAATAAATAAATAAATAAATAAATAAAAATTAATAAAATAACTAGAGAACAAATCAATAAAGAAATACAAAAACTTATACAATATTATACATTGTCTTAATCTAACTGAAATTGTCTAGAACAGGATAACCCCAAAACTATAGGGTACATTTCCCCTCAGATATACACAGCATAACGTATGCACACGTAGAGTACATATAGACCATATATTGGATAACAAACTCCAATACAGTTTGAAACATCAAAACCTTACATAAATGTTCTCCAACAAAAAAGGCTAAATAACAAAATAATAAGATATGGAGAAATTCTCAAATATTTATAAATTAACATGCTTTGAAATAATTCATGTATCTAAGTATAACTAATGAGGTGAATTAAGAAACACTTTAACTAAAAGATAATAGTAATACACCAAAATTTTTGTGATGCTCCTAAAATAGTGCTAAGAAGGAACTAAAGTCATTTTGAACATCAGTGATCATTCTCATCATAAGTAGCTGGGGAAAGGGGAACCACAAACCCAAAACAAGTAAAAGAAATATAAAACAAAAGTAATTCTTCAAAGGCTTAAAAAATTGAGCAAATTGGAGCAAGACCACTGAGAAAAAAGAGTCTACTAATCACTGGCATCAGAAATAAAAATAGAACATCATCTCTGATATTACAGACCTGAAAAGGATAACAGGAGTATTATAATGGCATTGTTCCAATAAATTTAACAATTTAGATAAAAATTTAAAATCCCTGAAAACACAGTTTTGTAAAACAGACACAATGCAGAAAATAAAAATATCTCATATTTATTTTCTAAAGTGAAATTCATAAGCACAAAGCTAATCCAGATGGTTTTAGTAGTAACATTGCAGCATGTGTGAGGAAGAAATAATACAATCAGTCATTCACTACTTCTGAAAATGGAGAAGACCATTTCGCATCTTGTTTTATGAAGCCAGAAAAATTCTTCTACCTAAACTTGAAAAACACACTTCAATTAAAGAAAAGTGTGGCTAGGTACCCCCTGCAATTCAACAGAAAATTTATTCATAAATTATTAATACATTAGACTCACTATGATATGAGAATTCCAAGTCATGGCCAAGAGAAGTTTAAGCCAAGAATGCAAAATTAGTTTAACCTTCAAAACACAATCATAATTTACTATGTCACCAAATCATGGAAGGAAACCTATATATGATATCAATATATGACCAATTTAATGTATCAATCATTTGATAAAACTCAACACACAGTCTAAGCAAAGTAGGTGGGAAATTCTTAGTCTGTTAAAGGTCATCTGCAAAGCCCTGTGGGTAGTTAATATGTTCAATGGTGGAATGTTGAATTATTACCTCTGCATTTCAGGAGAAAAGTGAGACTGTTCCTTTTAACTATTTCTATTTAACATTGTACTAGAAATACTAACCAGTAAAATGAGGTTTGAAAAATAAAAATCTAAAGGTTAGAAGGGAAGAAATTCTGTTCTTATTCATAGATTTTATGATAATTTGTGTAGAAAATCCAAAGGAACCTATTAAAAAATTAGAAGCTAGCCCAGCAAAAAGAGTAAGTCACAGAATACGACATCATTATACTAATAGCAGAGGAAAAAATCTGTATAATGAAACTTTAAAATACCATTGACAACTGCATCACAAGACAATATTTAGGAATAAAATCACACAAATGAAGTGCTAGTGTTCTAAATTGAATACTAAAAAATATTGCTGAGAGAGATTCAAGAAAATATAAATAAATGGAGAGATCTAAGTTGTTCATTGCCAGAAAGACTCAACAGTTTGAAAGTGTCAACTCACCCCAAACTTTCACCAGAATTAAGTCAATCCCAATAAAATTTCCAATCTACTACTTTAGGGAAATTAATGAGTTGATTCTATCATTTACTTTTCAATTCAAAGGATTTAAAATAGCATAAACAGTCTGTAAAATAACAAATTTGGAAAGTTTACCTGATTTCAAGGCTCACAAGATTTCACCAGGGTGTTGATTACAGAATGTATACACTGTATTTTTCAAGACACATTGAATTGTACTTGAGATGCAGACCTTTAACTGTATAAATTTTACAACAATAAAAAAAAATCCTAATAAGTTGCAATGTCCTACTGGTAGACTACACCACAGAAGATTAAGGGGACATGCAGCTGCGTGTAGATAAGAACAGACAAGCACGCCCTCTACGGACTCCTTTGCTGTCTTCTTCAGTAAGCAACCCTCAGCCATCATTCTGTCAACCTGGTTAAACTGAAACAACATATCGCAGAATTTCTTCTCCGTATATACCCAAGTTAGAATTGACCAAAAGAAGAATTTGCACACATTTCGAAAGGTAGACGTAAAAGAGGAATGATTATTCTCTGAAGCCGCCATCATCAGAAACAGTTATGACACGTGGAGAATTGTCCATCGGGTTCCATCTTGTTTTCATTCTCCGGTTCTACATCCAGCTCTTCTTCTCAAGTCCAGGCTGTGGACCAAAAGCAGACTCGGGTGCACCACCAGACAGGGCTGCAGACCCACAAGGGTAAAAGCTGCAACCAGGACATTTTTCTCTTGGACCTCTGCTGTATAGTTCCCTTTAGGAGACTGGACATATTCTTGTATTGTCCATGTGGCTGCTGACTCATTTTCTCCTCCCGCTCCCTCTGTGGACCTTCACCTTTGTTTCTCCCCCAAATATGTAAGGTCTAATTGCTATCATGAGTTTTTTGTCTCACAACATTCTCAGTGTCTGATCTCAACTTAGGGAAAAACAACCCTTTCATCTCTAATGCTGGAGTTGGTTCACTTTTCTGACCAGAGGGTGATGTGGGCTTGGTCTATCACATGCAGATATAGGAATGGGGTACAGCCCTGTATAACAAACTCTTGTGGCAAGGGATATCAAGGTATCTCACAGCATCCTAAAAATCACAGGAGTCACCCTTGGTTTGAAATAGACTTCTCAAGGCACCTGAAACGAGCTGTGATTTCTGAACAAAGGACCTTCTACATCCTACTACATAAATTCAAACAAAGTATGAGGAAACTGTTAAGCTTTATGCACACATAGGCATACATTTTTATTTCTCCATTTGAAAAGAAGAAGAAAACAACACATCTTTTGGGACAGAAAAAAATAATTTTATATCAGAAAAAACTCACTGGGCTTTGTATTTAGAAAATTTCACAATCTTACAAAAATCTTGCATTCTTTTCCCTTATTTACCACAAAACTGGCTATAAGACCCATCTTGACTTCTTTCTAAAGTAACTAAAAATAATTTGAGTTTCTGCTCTCTACTAAACATATTGACTGTTTGTAACTGTACTACAAGGAAAGTGTTATTAGCTAATTTTACAGATGAACTTGAGTTCAGGGATGCTAAATGACTTCATAAAGGCCATACGGCATCTACGTACAAGAGTCATGATTTGATTTTATGTCCATCTGAGAGTCATAGTCTTCCCGCTAAACCACTCTCATTTGCAGCATGGACCTGTGTCTTAGAAAAGAAAAAGAAAAAAAAAAGCTATTGCATGGATGTTATCCCTGTGAAGTTATTTTTAAATAGCCATAGGAAATAATATATCAATACCTCCAGGCCTTATTAGGCATTTACAGGTCCGAGTCTAGATAGTCATTTTGAAAGAGTATACACATATACCAAAAGCTTCTAACAATAAAACTATTTTCCGAAATATTTTTGGAACCCCTTTCTCAGTGTTGCCTTATGCAGACACACACACACACATACACACACACACACACGTATACCTGTACACACAATATGTACATATGCAAATTTCATATAATGATATTTATGCATGTGTGTAGATGAATAGATAGCAAATGGAAAGCATCTTCTTCTATAATCTCTAATGTACATATAGAATCTAAAGTGACTTTTTTGAAAAACAGTCCCCTGGAAATTTTCAAGCAGAATCCAGCAAGCACCCACTCTTTGGACACATTTTAGAGAGAAGATCTACAGCCAAAGAGAGCCAAACAATACGACATTTCAGGTTCTTTCTAATGCTAAGATCCCCTGCAATATAATTTGTTCTGTTTGTTTGTTTTTTTAAATCACTCTATTACATGATGGTCATACCTCATAAAAAGCAGTAGGAAAATGGAAGGTGGATCTTTGCTATGAACAATATTACGACGCCCTTTTTTGCAGAATCCCTAATTGCTGAATTAATTTCCATCAGTTCTCACTGTGAGAACAGACCCGCCTTCTGCTGTCTGATCTTGTGGCACCCTAAGCCTCCCCAGTAACGAGAAGAAGTCACACTGGCCAATCTCTTTCTTGATGTCCAAAGTGCCCTCTGGGTCTCAAATTCCCTGAGAGCTAAAGCTTACTTCATCATTGTGAACTGGACAGGAATCGGAGAAGGAACTTAATAAATACTTTTAAATGAATAACAAATATTTGTTGAATATCAAATGCATAGGTTGTGGAATCAACCTGAAAACCTCTCCTGTCCCACCATGATCATGGAAGTAATTTATGTGGCGTTTCTTCATGTGAAAACACGCAGTGGGCCTTGTGAACAAACATTTATCCTGGCATGTGGGAGCGGACTCCTTAGGGGGAAGCCAGGCAGCAACCACCATGTCGTGGGAAGGGAACCTTCAGCAGGGAATGTGTTAGAGGCATTTGTATCACCCAAGGTGAATAGAGAAAGTAGAGCAGCATGAAGAAAAGAAACCATTTCTGGTCCAAAGAAAGAAAATCACAAACAAAGACACAGAACCAGGAACCCCCAATACTTCTTGGACAGAACTCAGCATCCCAGTTTGGCTGTGGCACATGTGCCAGGAGGAGTGGGAGGAAATTAGATGTTGATCTTTGTAGGTAGATTGAGTGCTGACCTCAAAAGACATATACACTGTAATCCCTGGAAACGGGAAGGTTACTTTGTATGGCAAATGTGGCCATGAGCATTTATCTGGGATTATGCAGATCGGGAAACTGGTCATACACATAACCACAAATGCCCTTCTAGGAAGGAAGAAAGACAACAGAGGAGAAAACATATGGACAGAAGCATGGAAGATGATCATCTTTTGGCCTTGAAGGGTATGGAAGAGGCTCGTGCCAAGGAATGCAGGGAACACGGGCCTGGACATGGGAAAAGCAGACAAGCAGTTGGAGGCTTCCCCTGAACCTATAGGGGGAGCCCAATCTGCTCAACACCTTGGTTTCAACGCAGTGGAAGCACTTTAGGATTTCTGATCTCCAGAATTCAAAAGAATAAATGTGTTATTTTAAGCCCCCAAAGTTTGTGATAATTTGTCACAGCCACTGCAGGAAACTAATACAGCAACGTTAGGTAACACAGAGTCTTAAGAATCCAGGTGGAAATGGATTGGGGGTGGCAAATGGAAACAATGTGATGAGAGAAAAATTGAGGAACAACAGCCTGATTTCAGATATGGGTAAAGCCTCCCTGGATATTTTGTTAGCAAAGCATTTTGGGATCCTCTGGGATGAAAGGTGTTGGAGAAAATATAATAACACTAATAAATATTCTATGATATCCTGGAACATGTCCTCGGGTGAACTACAAGGCGGTTCTTAATGTTACAATAAGAGATGTGGGAGACTCAGCAGTCTGGGGTCTTGGGGTGCCATAGAAACCATGGCTGTGGTTTGTCTGCATTCCCCAGGGGCTATCATCCTCCAAGCCTCATATGTCTTCCTCCCCAAATCATAATTCACACAAGCTCCAGGGAACAGCAGCAAAGGGCAGAGTCAAGAGTTGTTCAAGGCAACAATAGCAAGAAAAGAGAGTGTAATGAATTATTTAGCATTTAAGTATGACAGCTCAAGACAAGTTCCAAATACTGAGGAAGTGCTGACTGGGCTAAGGGGACAGATTTGTCCTGAGAGGTTGGCCTAGAACACTAGAGTTGATTTGGGGGACACTTGCCCATGATGTGACCTGAAACCTACTAAGTCATTACCTGCCCAGGTAATTGAAAACTGAAATTCCTACCTAAGAAAAGCTGATTTCTAAATCAGAGATTCAAGGTTCCCAACTTTTTTGGCCCTTGCTCATCTTCTGAGAGCACTTAAATACTCAACATAGGCATTGACCTTGAAGGTTGAGGAGCCTTACATTCCAAAACAGGTATCTATTTTAGCACCAAAGGGAGACTAGAGCGTCATGTCACCCAAACATCTAATTTTATAACATAGGACGCCCAAGCCTCAGGGGAGTCAATGACCCAGGAGAAAAGTCTGTGAGTTCCCTTCCCACTGGGGCCCTTGCTGCTGTACCCACATCCGTCCGGTTAACTTCTCCACCAGAGTAGAAAGTGCAGAAGTTACCAGGGGCTGAAGTTTTATAGAAATATGTGTCCAAATACCCTTGTCCTTTGGAAAAGGAAGAGATTTCTCCACAGGGACTTGGTCTTTCCTTCTGCATCAGGGTCCATTCCTGGACACTAAAACAAAATGTCCTTTCATCAAGATACCTTCAAATCTCAGACTTTGTGGGAGACCAAATCCAGCTGGGAGCTGAGCCCACTTGGAAGGAGAATCCATGGGAAGAAACAATGAGCATGGCATCAAACAGACCTAGATTCAAATTCTGTCCTGTTCCTTGCAAGCAAGTCACTTGATCCTTCTGATCCCTTGCTTCCTGGGGTATAAATATGAGATAATAATACCCACCTCACAGTGGCTGTGAAGATTAAATTGGATGATACAATGAATGCAAAAGTACCTAATAGAATGCTTAGAATATACTAATGCTGGATAAGCATGTGCTGGATCTGAATTTAAATGAGTTTTCAGGAACAAAACTATAAATATGAAGGTTTCCAAAAATACCTTCACTCATAGCCTCTTGTAAAAAAGAAATTAAGAGTCTGCTGTTAGCAATGCAGACCTTAGATTCCAGAAAGACTGCTGGTCTTTGGGAATTCCCATTAAAATAAAAATGTTCCAGAACCTCAAATTAATATTACTGAACATTTCATCTGAAATTAATTGCTAAGGAAAACAATACGGTCTTGTAGAAAATGGAGTTGATGGCCAGGAGAACAGGAAAACAAATTGCGCTGAAGGTAAGCAAATATCTGTCCAATTCATGATATACTTTGGACCAAAAGGATATAGAACTAGAATTCTGATGTTATTGCTAAATTCTAAAAACAAACATAAATACCGTGTTTCCTCCCATTTTCATGTTTTGCAACAGCTGGGCTGATTGATAGACATGGAGGGCAGCACTCGCCATCTTCTCGATCTATGGAGATCTTTGAGTGTTGTGTTCCCAAGACAGATGATCTCTGCCTGCCCTCTTCATTCCTTCCCTTACTCCTACATCTGGTCTTTTCCAATTCACTCATGTTTATTGAATGACTGGGATTAAATTGAACATCTTTCCCTTGAAGAGTTCCTGGTCGAGAGAAGATAGAGACTTGAAGCAAGTAATCATAATATAATGTGATCATTACTTTATAAAGGCAGAAATACAGAGAAAAACAAGTAAGGAAAGGATCTTTTCTGCCTTGGAGTTTGGGGAATAAGGGATGATATAAAAGGATTCACAATGAGTAGACATTTGACTGTTGATGTGGGCAAAATAATCTGTGGATAGGAAGAAAATTCTGAAGCAATAGGAAGGCATTACTCAAAAACCTGAGCTGTGTAAGTTTCAAGCACTTGTGTGATCCCAATACTCCAAGTGTCATGCCAGTCCTTGAGCCATTGTCTCTCAGCTCCACCTCATCCTAAACTCAACTATGTTGTGCTGGGGCTTGGAATATGCAGATCAGACCTACCTCCTCTCTCTGCTTGCTCCCTGTGGGGCCCCACAAGTACTGGCAATAAGGAGATCAGAAGGCAGGAGGGAGGATGGGATTGGCTCCTTCCTTTCACTTCTCCCTGTCATCATTGCCCCATTAATGGCTCTTCATCTTGGCAGCTGCGATTGGCTCAGTCCCTAGAGCCCTTTCATTCTGGACTTAATTGTGTCCCCTCAGAAGTATAATCCCCAGCAGGGTGGCTCCCTCGCATCAAAGATCTAAACAAGGTTTCATAAGAGCCTTCATCCTGAATTACAGCAGGTACTGAGGAACCCGCTCTCATCAAAGCAATAGGTTTTACCCCTGAAGAGTCCCTCTTCTGAGCTCCTGAGGTACCAGCAGCGGTGGAGTCTCCCCCTTCCCAAGAGGTCTGTTCCCAATCTCTCTCTTTTGGTTCCCAGATTTAGAATGGACAGTTGCTTCCCATGGTACTAACAGATGGTAAAAGATGGTGGCAGGAAGTAGAAGCAGGTAGCAGAAGCTTTGGCAGGAGCAGCTCGGAGCCTTGAGTGCATCAGGTATGTGCCCCACACTGTCCTTAGGGTGCAGGAGCCATGGTCGCTGCCTTGTCAGAGAAACAGGCCCTTGGAGAGCGAGTGTGTCCTTGAAGTAAAGAAACGAGCTCTGGGCTGAAATACTGTCTCCACTACAATCTAGATGTAATGCTGCATGAAATACTGAACGTGTTGAGTCTGGATTTCATTACGACACTTGCATAAAATGGGTTTTAAGTGCTATGTTTCCCAAAATGACTGATCATCAGAATTACCTGGAGAAATTTTGAAAAATGTCAGTTTTCAGACCTTGCCCTAGACATACTGAATTAAAATTTTCCAAATATGGGCCCATATGTCTGACTTTTTACATTTCCCAGGTAATTCTAGTGAGAAGCTATGTTTAGGAACTATTAGAATGACTTAGAATTTAGTGCAGATAATGCATGTGACAGTTGAGCTCACAGTTTGCTGTGGCAGACACTGTCTGTGGCAGATGCCCTGCCCCTCGTCCCTCTTGGCTCTTACCACTCTAGGATGCACAGGTGGCCTCCCGGGGAAAGGCCCTGTGGCTTTGCCTGAGAGCTTTCTATGCCTGTGTGTGCATGGCTGCTTGGCCCTTGGGGAAGACAATGGGAAGGTGGGCTTTACACGGGGGGCTAAGTCCTAATTGCTCAAAGAAACATCCTGCTCATTATTGCACACTGATACCCTTCTGTCCCTCCTTCTCTGTCTCACTCACATATTCCTCCGCCAATTCATTCTGCCATCATACCTCAATGAACTACTTACTCTCAAATCCTTTCCTCGGGGTCAACTTTCAGAGGAACTGAGCCTAAGATATATACACTCTGTCACTGCCAGAATCCTTCTGCTTCTGTCCCCTTCAATCTGATTTCAGAAATGAGGAACAAAAATGACTCTCCATCTCATATTGGTAAGGTACTTTAGAGATTACAACTTTCCTCTGTTGAAAATTTTCATCTCATCTAATCTTGACCACAACCTTCATCCTAAGAAAGCATCTGTGTCCCATTTCTATGTATGGAAATTGAGACCCCAATTGTTAAATGATTTACACAAGTCCACAGAGAAAAGAATGCTTGAAAGTCAGTTTTCTTTCCATAATAGCAGTGGTTTTCAGGGTCTGCTAAAATGCAAATGTCTTCTTCTAAAAAAAAAAACAGACAGACACTGACTTATAAAATTTTCATAGACTTCAGGATATTCATGGGCTTCAAATGTGCCCAGGGATCCCCATGGGAACAGGGTGCTGGAGTTTACAGAGCCATGCAGCAAAGCTCTGCCTTTCCATCAGCCTGTCCATTTCTTCTCACCAGGCTCACCTTTCTAGCCCACACACCCCACCATCAACTTCATTTTGGTGTTTTGAGTCAGGACATCAGTGGACACCAGAGCTCATCAATACCTAGTGCGATGCTGCATAGAGAAGGGAGTAAAGAGAAACTGCCCTGCTCTCTGACAGCCTCCATAGACAGGCAGAACTGGTAATTAAAAGGAAAACTGTAAGGACAAAAATAAATACATGAATACATTTATATTCAGACACCAGTTTGCAGCAATAATGGACACTCAATAAATGGTGGCCTTTCAATGCAGAGGGATTTATAAGTGTTCCCTTTTAGAAAGAAGTGACATCTCTCCTACAGTCATTAGCAAAGCTGCCAGCGCATGTGGTACTGGAATTATGAAAATCTTAGTTGATGCTCTGAGCGTGGCCATTCTTCAAGAGGCAGGAGCATAAATTCAACAAGCAGTCTCTGATCTGACTTTGTTCTGTAAGACTTACTAGCATGGTGTGTAAGTCACCTTTTCTGTTGCTGAGATGAAATACCAGAAACTTGCAACTTAAAGTAAGAAATACTGTATTTATCTTGACTCATGATTTCAGGGGTTTCAGTTCGTGGTTGGCTGGCTCCAAGGCAGAAACATCACAGAGGAAGGGTATGGCAGAGGAAAGTCGCACATTTCATAGCAACTGAAAGCTGACAAAGCCAGAGAGCCAGAGATAGAAGTGGCCAGAGGCAAGAACACACCCTTCCAGGTCACACCTCCAGTAAACCACCTCTTCCAACCTGGGCCCACCTCCTAACAGCACATTCAGCTGTGAGCTCACCACTGGCTTCAATTTAGCACCACCACGATCCAATCACCTTCAAAAGCCCCACTTCTGAACACATGATCTTTTGAGGGACTTTTTAGGTCAAACTATAACACATAGTGACCTTGAGCAAGTCAGCAAAATTCTCTGTGTTTCATTTTCTTCATCTGTAACATGAAGATGAGACTAGCATCTAGCTCATAGTGTAATTATGGAGGAGAAACAATTTAATGCCCATATAGCACTAACAACAACGCTTAGCACTCAGCATGATCTGTTAGTAGCAGCTCCCTTAGCCTCCATTTCCTGAAAAACTGTGGCAAACATCCCACAGTGAGTCTTCACAGGGAGAAGAGAACCTTACAGCCTATTCAGCCCAATAGTCACCACCCGCCGGAGAGACCACAGAGAAGAACCTCTTCTAGGAACAACCCATGATGAAGAAAAAGAATGAACAGTTTATCTCTTGTGTCCTTCGCATGTTCCATCTTTTCTGGTCATAGCTCACCTCACAGAGGATTACTTCTCTGTCCTTCTGAATCGTGTGACTGTGTCCTCCATGTCACTCAAGAACCCAGAGTGTCTGTGAGTCTGGTCAGTTCGACCCAGGTCCAGAATTTTCTTTGGGAAGCTGTCTAGGACCCCGGAGGAGAGGATGGCAGAAGCGATCCAACAGATTCCACGTACATCAACTTGGTTGGCTATCATTGTTATTATTCTTCCAAAACTGTTATTTTTCAAACGTGCACATTTGTCCCGCCCGGTTCACCTTTTTCTGCCAACCAAGCTGTTAGGTTGTTATCTACCTGGTCTTGAACAAAAGTTTCTCTCCTATTTTCTACTCTAATCTCAGGAACACTAGATTAAAGCTGTCTTTGCTGAATTGAATTTCAATTCCCCGGAAGGACCACCATGAATCTATGAGAATAAATGGATTTGTGGCTGAGAGCTAGATGTGTGGTCAAGATTAATGGGAGATTTTCGCTTTGAAACTAAAGACAGAATATTACTTCTCTAGGCTTTCTATACACTGTGCTTCAGGACTGAGCAGAGCTAGAGAAGAGGTCTACTAGGAAAGTTCAGGCAAACTTCATCTGCAGAATCTCAACACCAACCAATGGATGCTCCCTGTAAGAATCAGAAGCAGCCAACTCAGAGGCAAAAAGATTCATAGGAATGAAGAGTGCCGCTGGCTGGTTTTCTGGAAGGAGACTGTGAGACAGAATTTGGGGTGCAAGATCACTTGGGATCAACAGCTATGAGAGAAAGGGGAGAAAATAGGAAAGGGTAGGTGAGAAAAACTGCGTTCCAGACTTCGGGGAACCTCCACACCCCCCGGAAGGAACTCTGGAGTGAGTAGTCTGTCAGGGTTCCTTTGTGTTGGGCACAAATGTCCAACATGAGTCCTTTATACCCCACTTTCTTAGTTGCTAACTAGGCTGTGTCAGGAAGGATGTGACCTCAGAGGAGGCCACTCCTGCAGCTGAGATAGTTGCTACAGCACCAAGAGCAGGGCTCTCTCCAAAGGGGATCAGGGGACACATCTCCAAGTCCTCCAGTGTCTACTCTCTGCCACTAGATCTATTTCTCAATTTACATCAGAAGAGTAGCTCCTCTAAGATGTTGGTGGCCTGTCTTCCTGAGGGAAGACATAGGGCAGGGGAGCCCTACGCTAGTCTTGGGTTGTGACTGGTTCTCATAGCCTCTGTCCTCCAAAGCCCAGTTTAGATTTGCATCAGCCTTAGACAGCTCCTCTCAGCTAGCCACAGTGGCTTATCAAATGTTGCGACTCTGGTTTGCAGTCCCAATGAGGCAAAGCAGTGTTGAGAAATACCAACATAGACTGTTCCCTGTCCCCTTGTGTCACACAGCTCCACCTGCTCCTGATCAGCAGCATCAGTTACTTAGGCCAAACAGGTGACTCTTCTTCTTGCCCATTAATCCACAAGCACAAAGCACTCAGAGTGCCGGGGCCACAACCTCAGCTTATAATTCAAAGGGAAACTCGCTGTGTTCCCTGGCAAAAGTGGAACATTTGAAAGGACCAGGACCTGGGAATTCATGTAGCTCAGAGCTGTACAAATTTCCCCACTGGGCCATGAAGAACATTTTAGTGGGTGCCGTACTGCTTCCATCCCTTGCTTCCTGTGCTCATGCATTTGCTTCATTTTCCACTGAGGCCACAGTACCATGTTAGGGTTTTTATTCAGTGAGCATACTGTAGCTTTGAGAATAACATCCTTCCTGGCATAACGTTGTCTCCAAATGAATGTTTTGTTGGTAATTTTAGCAAGCACCACTCTCTGGTCTTTCAGTTCAACAGAAGCTGGGAAACGCGGCATGACCCATGTCTACAGGATCCCACGGTCATGAGACCACTCCCCTCCCTCTTTTACTGTATGCCCAGCTCCCTGGCCTGAAACAATGAAATAAGAGATTCAGAATTAGTACATGAAGCCCCTGTGTGCTACCTGATAGTAATGCTGGCTGAAGGGCAAAACTATACTGAAAACGTGTGTCTATTCCTCCGAAGATGAAACCCAGACTCTTTAAGGATGGAAAGAGGCTAATGTAGTCACCTTGCCACCAAGGATTCAGTTGTCCTCTTGAGGAATCAAGACACGTTGGAGCCTCAGTCTCTGTCCCTGACCCAGCAGCAGCAACAGTCAGCCTTCTTGTTGGGCTCCTATAGCATCTTCCTCTTTGCCACCCCGGCCATTCCATTCATGTCTTTGGCTAATATCAGCTTGCTTGATCTTTTTGTTTTCATGCTTATAGGTGGCTCTTTCTTGGGGGACAGTGTTTGGTGGACATTAACCTGTAATACAAAATCTCCACATACGTCACTTTCCATTATGCCCCTTTACACAACCATACTCCAGGACTCCTGGTCCCTAGTTTTCACACCTTTGTCATTCCAGGGACCTGACCTGTCAACTCGGATCCCAGGTGCTCCTGCTAAGGGCCCTGTCCTCAGCATAGCAGACCTGCCTGTGTGGGGTAGTTCCCCAAATGACTAATGACACCTACTTCACCGGGTGTGTCCTGGGCTCAGTCTTCAGCTTTCTCAGCCCATCTGCCCAAGTCTCTGCACCAGCAACCGGAGATGCCCTCTGGCTTTCACACCTGGCTTTCAATGGCCTGTTACTCTCGGCTGTTTATTTTTATCCTGTAGAACGCCAATAACCCTCAGCAACGGCCGTCCAATCCATTATCTTTGTAGCTAATATTTTCTCTGTACTTTCGAAGGTTTCCCACACCATGCCCACCTGCGCCTTCCCTTCTGCCCGTGCACACCAGTGTGAGGGTGAGCCCCGGCCCCTCCTTGTGCCAGCAGCTTTGGCAGTCCAGCAACCTCCAGGGAAGCGCCCTTTGGCTAGTCAGGAACTTTCCAACCCTCTTTGCAAGCTGCATCTCATTAGCATCACCGGTTAGGTTGGGTTTTCTAAAACAAGCTCATGGGCTTTGGAGGGCAGTCAGGGAGCCACACTGTGAGAAGGATTAGGAAGCTGAAGAAGAGGATGCAGACCTGATAAAGCCTCAGCCATCCTGGCATAGAATGCTAGAGTAAGCACGGCCCATCAGCCTTGTTCCTAGTCGGGCTCGGGTGGCTGGTCCCCTGTTCTGCCCCCGGCTCGGTCACCAGATGTGGACTTCTCTGGCCAGAGCATGATGGGGGTGAAGCAGCCCTCTGTATCAGGACACCAGAGGGGCTGAGGGCTGGGCGCTGAACACAAGGGCACACTCCCCAGCTGGGCAACAGTTCCACCGATGTGGGCAGTACTTTCTCATGCCTGCCACACTTGGAAACTACCACATGCACATTCCAATCTTATGCCAATAATTCTAGAGATAAACACAACCTTCCCTAGCATCTCTGTTTCCTCTCTGTCTCTCCCCCCATCCTCATATGTCACTGACAGGAACTCACAGGAGAGCGAACAGGTATGTCTGGGCTCCCGGGCATCGGGTTGCTGCTCTCTGACTGGCAGTCCCGCTTTCTCCAGTCCCTCTCTTTCAAGTGTTCTTCTAACCTTCAGGGCTTGTACTTGCTGTATGTGACATCTGTATACTTTATGCATATTTCACTTTGTAGGTAGCCTCCCCCAGGCTGCAAGCAAAATGCCATGTGCCCTGCAGATCTTCATTTAGATAATAATTAACTAAAAGAGAGAGAATTGAGACCTGCTGTGAGTCCCATGATTAGTGCTCTCTCCCTCTCTCTCTCTTCTTCTCTCTCTCCCTCTCTCTCTCTCTCTCTGTTTTTCTCTCTCTCTTTCTCTGCCTGTCTCTCTCACACACACAGAGCCAATACTAGTCTCTGACTGGCATATGATGTGCTAACATTAGCTAACATTATTGTGGTTTCACTCATTCACCATGTATGGATCTCCTATTAGCCAACGTGCTAGGCACTGGGGATGCAGAGGGGTGCTTGGCTCAGGCCTGCCCTCATCAAGCTTGCTGTCTCTAAAGGAAAACACACAACTGCAAGGATGTATGGCAAGAGCTCTCTTAGAAACCCCGTATGGACTCTGGTAATGCAAAGCAAGAGACATATGACCCTGTGGCGACCTGGCAAGATTTAAACTGATGGGTGAGGAAAGTGGAGTCGATTCAGGCAAAGACGAGGAGAAAAGTCTGCAGGAGCAGACGGCATGGCGTATGACGGCATGGCATATGACAGCATGGCGTGAAGGAGCTGCAGGACTGGCTGGGGTGGGAGCAGCATCAGGAGACGGGGACAGCACACCTGAGGACGGGTCTGATCAGGCATGCGAAGTGTCTCTGAGGGCCTCTAAACAGGCGAGGGACATGCGAACATGGAAATGATGCAGTGTGCATCCAAGACTAGACAGAGGAAGGCCTTTACTGGGCATTAAGCCAGATCCAACCAGATTTCGTTTAAAGAGCAAAAACAGCAACAGAAAGGCAGAGGGGTAAGAGGAAAAGAAACCGATCAAGCCTGAAGGAAATGATCACTTGACCATCTCAAGTTTGGGTCCTAGGCAAGATGAGGCCCAGAAGGACAAGCAGTTTGGCCTTAAGGTTTGGAGATCAGCTTCGCACATAGTGAGTTGGAACCTCTGGTGTACAACTAGGTGGAGACATACGATAACAACCATGTATTCAGTTGGATGTTTGGGTGTTTCTGTATTAGAAACACAAAGTCAGGGGTCAGCAGATACTCAGTGTCCAAGTTACTTCCTTCCACGTGCTGCAGCACAGCTCTCCTCATACCTCTTGTCACTGGAAGGAGAAGTAGCAACTGACAGGTGGGCACGCTGAGAACTAGATGTAGAAACTGCTTAGATTTTAAAACGGGAAGGAGTTCAAATAATGCAGAGGAAAGTAAAACCTACCATTCAGAACAGTTTTGAAATCCAATCCCTCCCTTACCCCTTCAATACAGAAGAAATGGAGAACAAAAACTGGCAAACAGAGGCTTTTTACATAAATCATAATTAGTAACACATACACGGGCTTGGTGTGGGCGAGCAATTAGATGGCTAATTATACTGACACTGCCTGTGCGTGAAGCCAGACTCTCACCGCAAGATGTGGGGCCTTAGTGATAGCAGAGACACCTGGAGGAACCAAGTTGCCAACAGGACACAGACTTCAGATAAATAGTGTGTGCGCGTGTGTGTGTGCGCGCACGCGCGTGTGGGTGCATGCATGCACACATGTATACATGCATGTGAGCACACATGACAAAGATACTAAGAACCCACGTACTAAGAATTTTTGAGCACCTGCAGTAAGCAGATTGGCTTCTGCCCTAACTGGAGGAGAAACGGATCTCCTAACCTAGTACAGTACCACTCTAAAAACACTGCCCTCCAGATCATAGCTTTACTGGTTACCCCAGGGCCTTTGTGGCTGGATTTGTGCATTGCACGGGCTCCATCTAGTGGTGAATGCTGGGAGCATTCGTAGTAGCTCTCATACAGGATCTTGGGGGCTTCTACCTCAGTGGTACAAAAACTGTATTCTAGGGTGAAATGCTCTGTGTGGTTAGAGGGATGACTTTTGGTTAATCATGTCCTGAGATACTGGTAGAATAAGATCAAATATTCATTAATGGTGGAATTGCAAAAATAAACCAGGCATAAGAAACAAGTGTAGGTTGTTTTCTTTATTGTTTTTCTTCTGCAATTTAATTTGCACTTCCTTTTTTGTCTTCCACAGCCTCTGGCTCTGTGTAGTGTTAGCAGCTCGATAGTGGATTTTCTCTCCTTTTCATTTCCTTTCTGTCACAAACATGAAAAACAAAGGCTTCTTCAAAAATAAAGGGTTCTGGATTCCATCAGACACCTTGCCACTTGCAAATATCAACCTGGAGAAATCACTAATCAAGAAACCCCAAAAGGGGCAGGAGGAAGGTAGTGAGGCCCATGATCTTTCTAGAAACGCACCCCTCCCTGCTCTGCAATCTTGTCCTGTTGCCTCTTCTCTAATATTTTCGTCTCTGTGATCTGTATACACACACACACACACACACACACACACACACACACACACACACACAGTGCTGGTCTTGCTAAAGACACATCATGAAAGAAAAAAAAATAGACAGAGGCCAAGAAAAAAAAAGATAAGGCTAATGTGGCCACTGCTCGGGTGGAAGGAGCAAGCTGAAGGTGACCTCTTTTATTGTTCGTGAGTCATATTCTGAAATGCTGGCTGCTAGGAAGATGGGGACTGGTGGCAGGTCTGGGGCCAGCAGCTCTTCAGCAAGCCCCCAACTGGGCAAGACCTCAGGACAGGGGCTGATCACAATTTCCAGCGTATTCTGGCTCTGATATCCAAATGCACAGAACGAGTTGTTTGTCGATCCTATCAAAGGCGGTTCAAGGATGAAGAGTAAAAAAGTAGCCCCTCCGACTGTACATCCACTGTGAAATCAGAGGCAAAAATGCAAAAGGGGAAGGAAGAGCTGAGACGAATCTGTTTCCCTGGAAGGCACATTGGATAGCAAAACCTCACAGATGCACAGTAGCCCCATCATGTCTGCCTCTGACACACACCGCCTCCCTCAAGAATAGAACTCCACTCAAAATTCAAATGCTTTATCTCTTTTGCACGTATATGCAGAAACAAGGTCGTTGCCAACACTTCTAATGAAAACTGGTAGTCTGAATACAAAGGGAAAGCAGGCTGTTTCACTCTCCGAAATCCTCTATGTGAAATCAGAAATAAAACTGCAAGAGAAGCAAGAAAAAGCTTGAGCAGAAACTTTCCCTGGGCATAAAATGAGTTGAACTGAGCAAAATCATAAATGCAAACCATCCACATCACCTTTGCCACAGGGGACGATGCCCCAGAATAGAATTTAATGCCAAATTAAATGTTCCATCTACTTCTTCCAGCAACACAGCTGTAAAAGGGGGAAACAAATCAAGGTTTCTGCTACTATTGCTGAAGGATACTGGCTGATGGAACATAAATAAGTATATAGTAACCAGTTAATCTAGGTGTAGGAGGCCTTGGGCCCAGAAGGGTCAGAGAGGAAAAGGGGGTAATCATCACAAGGGGCATATCTTAAAGGTAAAGGAATCAGTCACATTTATTTCCCTCCGGCACCTCAAATGGCATGTTCCTTTTCTAAGCAGAGATTTAGAACTTCCCAGACTATGAAGGGAAGACTGTTGGTTACAAATGGAACACCTTGGGCAGAGGGGCTGGGGAGTGGATTTCTATAGTAGGAACTTGGTATCGGATAAATAATGGGGTCTCCTGCTTATTTCTGCAACAAAGTTACCCTAATAGAGGGAGATATATGAATAATAAACATTGTCCCCAGCTTGAATTCAGATCTGGCTCCCACCTTTGAACCAGCTCTGTGGCCCAGGATAAGTTAGAGTGGGACAGATGTTCTTGAAATTCCTTTCTGCTCCAATATTTGAGGTGGGAGCACTTTGAGAAAAATGGAAAGGAGTGAGCCTACACTGAATGTCACTGAAGACCAACTCCGAGTAATGTCCACCGGGGGTCAATAATGACTCTCACTTCCATGGGGCTTGTCTGTAGTCCCACGGTGAAGCATTACTATCTTTACTAGTTAAGAGAAAAACACTGTTTACCTCTAGTGAAAATGTACACAGTTGCTTCATTTCGTAACTGCTTTCCTGGAAGGCTCACATAAAAGTGGATTGTTATAAACGAAATACTATTTTCCCTGTAGGAAGATTGCTATAGTTGGGAATTGTGTTCCACATCAAGAACTTGGCATCAAATAAATCATAGACATCACTAACAATGTGATGTAAGGGAGAAATATAACTATAAACTTCGATAATCATTTAAAATAGTAAAATTTTGCTCCAACTCACATAAAATGGGCATAAGTGTATTGTACATGTTGATTATACAAGAGACCCCAATGGGCTATAAAGTGTACAGAGACTGTATAAAACTCTAGCATAAGTGTACCATAAATTCAACCTAAACCCAGTGCACCAGCTATAATAAATTTAATTAAACATTAAATGAACAATAATGTGGCTTTCCCTCTTTGAATTTAGAAAGGCTTGTTGAAGATAATTTTTCTACCTTACATCTCATAAGTAACAGCAACAAAGTCTGCTTAAGTTGATGTGTTCTTTCTCTTTTTGATAAATTCTTATAGCAAGTACAAGAATTGGTTTATTCAAAAAACTGGGGATATCTCAAAGTAGGAGAGGACAAGCCAATGCACATTTAGTAATCTATGTTTTGAAGATAATGATGATGATATTTTCCCTCAAATAAACATCATTTAAGCAAAAGCTTGTCTAACGTATCTCTCCTTCACCTTTTCTTGTTTCGTCCCATGGTTCAAAAGTTGGACTCTATATTGGACCAAATAAAGGCCAACCAATAAGAGAACGGCAAGTGCTAATTAAATCACTCCACATGACACTTTGTTGACAGCCATTAGAGACCTTCACACTTTATCAGAAAGCCAGAAAACAATTATGAGTCATTATAATGGCCATCAAAAAGAATTTTAAAACATTTCTATCAGACACAAGATAGTTGTAGGAGTGCACACTGACTATCTGCTGCTTCTGTGGGAAGCAAATAAAATAATTCATTGTATTTTCATATACTTCAGTGTTTAAAACTATCAGAGCTGTCTTGTTAGGTAAATGTTGGACACTATGATTTCTTATTTTACAACTGAAGGAAAATCTTAGCCTAATGTCCTTCTCTGGGCTACAAAGCAAGAATGAGGTATTAAGAGCTGAGGCATTATTAGAGAAGTGTTATCCATAAGAGTTTCACGAATATGAGTCTGGATTATAAAATAGTGATAATAATGGAAGGTGACTTGGAAGTACCACTCCACACAGGAGCCTCTTCATAACGCTTAATTTATTTAAAACCACCCATGGCCCTTGGCCTTCCCCTTTCCGCAGGATGTTCCTAGGCAGGATTAATTATCACACAAGTCCAGAACGCACCATGTTTTTTGACAAACCATTTTAATTGTTATTAAAAAAAAATAGCTTTCCTTCATTTACCTTAATTCTCAAAGGCTATGCCTAACCCTTCTTCAAGCATTTGAAAATACCTTTCATGTTTCTCACTCAAAAGACATGACTTTTCCTCCCTCTTGGTCTTCCTGGGAGCCGTCCATGCCACTGCTAAAGCCTTGGGCCTGGAGTGACCCTACAACTTTAAGACTGGCTGGGGATTTAGCTCAGTGATTAGAGTGCTTGCCTTGCAAGCACAAGGGCCTGAGTTCGATCCCCGGCACCACAGGGGAAAAAAAAAAAAAAAAAAACTTCAAGACTGCTCCAACCAGTATACAGTAGACTGAAACTCTATTAATACGGCTTTTCGTGTCCTGGACTGAAATTCCTATTAATGTAGCTTGAGATAACAGTAATTTTTGGCAGACACATCATAGTGTTGGCTCTTGTCGGGCTTTCATCAAACTGAAATATCTATGTTTTCCACATAATCTGCTACTGAGCCAGTTCTCTCCTATCCTAATCATATTAGGTTGTGACATTCGCAGATATGAAAGGCATGTCTTTATGTATTCAGTGTTTCTCAACAAGACTGCTAATGAAATTTTGGACAGGAATATTCTTTGTTGTATTAGACTCTCCAAGATACAGCACATGCAATTAAATAGTAGTGACAACATATGATTGCCATTGCATGAATCAAAAATATAACCCTGTGCTCCTTCAGAAGGAGATTCCACTGCCGTTGAGAATCCTGATCGAATTACCCACTGACACACTGCAGGACAAAGAACAGAGCCCTTGAGCATGCCAGTTAGACTTCCTCTAAGGTTGGCATCCATTCATAATGCACATTACGCAGATGTAATTTTCATTCCGTTCCTTATACACTTATACACAATGGTAGACCCACATTTCTCCTTCTTATTCATAAAGACAAAATGCAAATGTTTAAAAAATCGCATATTAGAGAAATTTAGCATAGGCAAAAATGCAACGAGTCTATTAGAGTTGTGAGAACTAATCCCCAAAGTCAGCTCTGCAATGAGTCGCGCCGCCTGCTCTTGACAACCTTGCAATCTCCTGTCTTTGGCGATGGGCCGGCGCTGTGACTTGCTTGAGCCATGTCATTTAAATGATGCTTCCATACTAGGCCAGAAGACACCTGCAGGCTTCTGCCTCACTCTTGAAACACTCTGTCTCTGAGAGCCCTTAATGGCCCTGTGACAAGCCCGACTCCCCCGAGCTGCTGTTCTGGTGAGGACCCACGAGGACACACCCAGCTCAGAGTGATCTGGTAGTCATGGCTACAAGGTGCCAGTCACAAATGAAGCCATCTTTAACCTTCCAGACAAGCTAGCTGAAAATCAGAGTGACACCACTCAATGCCACAAGGAGCAGAAGACTTGCCAAGAGGATTGGCATATTCCTTCCCTTAGTCCTAACCCACAAAATTGTGACAGCTAATACAATTTGACAGAAAAACTTGGGTTCTTTCCTCTGTAAAATTCATACTCTGCAGTGAACTCTACATTCACTCATTTATCGCCACGTATTTATTAAACTCCTGTTGCATTGCAGAACTTTGACACTGGGAATAAAATGAGTCATAATCAGCTATTTCTGAACTCGAGATCATAGTAGAAAGTCAGGAGACTCATAAACCAATAATTATAATAAAATTTAAAGAAGCATGATAGAGTTGAGTTTTGAGTGCTAAGAAAACACAAAGGGAGACCTAAAATTGGGGGAAAAAGATGTCAGGGGAGGTCCTTTGGTAGTGGAGGGTCATGTAAGGCAAGATAGAGTTTTCCAGGCCAAAATAAAAAGAGTAGAAAAGATTTTTCAGGAGAAGGAAGAGCGTGTGATGACAGAGTTCTGAAGGATACAAGGCATCAGGAGTTTCATGTCACCAAAGTCCAGAGTGCGAGAAAGGGGTAAGAGTGATCATGGCGTTGATGAGATACAGCAGGAAATGATGCTCGATACACCAGCAAGAGTAAGGTCTTGAGAGTTGCCAAATGTCATACATGGTGTCAGTCTCCAAGACAGCCCTCTGTGAACTCTGGGTTCTGATATTTATCTACTTGTGTAGTCCTCTCCTGAATTCTACCAAGATTGCTCTGTGTGACTAATAGCACAAGGCAGAAATGATAGCATGATATCTCTAAGATGAGATCATGAAAGACCAAACCATCCATCTTTAGTTCTCTTTCTTGTGGATGACTGACTTTGCAAGAAGCATGTTCCAGTGGAGACACCATGCCATAAGAAACTCCCGCCAGTAGTCAGGCAGATAGCTTGGAAGCAGGTCCCCAGCCCTAGCAAGCCCTCAGAAAAGCAGCCCATGCCAATATCTTGACAGACACTTCATGAGAAATCCTGAGCCAGAACCGCCAACCAAGCCACTCCCACTTCTCTGATGCTCAGAAACCATGTTTGTATTTTACGCTGCTGAGTGTTGGAGTTATTTGTTATGCAGCAATAGAGAGCTAATGGACCATGCTGTGAAGTTTGAACGTTACCCTGGAATTGATAGAAAGCCATTATGGGATTTAAATGCATAGGCAAAATTTTGCACATTGGAAAAGTCTTTGAATTATCAGTAAAGAGGAAGAAGAGGAAGGGATACAGTAATAATACAGTCCTGAGTACATGAAGAACCACACTAAAACAATGGAATGAAAGAAAGCAGATGATGAATATATGAACTATATTAATGAGCCCAGTTTTTTGGCTTAGACAAATTGCCAGAGGCACATTCATCAAGACAGAGAACACGAGTGGGAGACAGGATTCAGAATCTGCAACAAGATGACGCACTTGGATCTGAACACGACAAGCTGAGGAACCCGTGAGACATCCAAGAGGAGATGTGCAGAGACACCAAGGTACAGATCTGGGCCTCAGAGCTGGTTGGCTGTAGGAATCCTCTGCACACCATCGCAGTCAGGGATTAGGATGAGAGGCCCAGGGAAGAGCGCACGCAACTACAGGAAACTGGCTGAACCAAAGCCTGTTTACCATTTCCTCTTTTTTTCCCAAACTGGAACAATGGATGAGGAATTCAGCCTCTTCTCTGAAGCCAGGCATTATAACAATTGCACTGTTACATGAGGAAACTCATGCTTACCTCAGATATGTGGGGAGGAAAGGAAATCATGAAGGACAGTAGTCCTTTATCCCTGAGCAACCCATTCTAAGGTCTCCAGCAGATACCTGAAACTGCAGATTGTGCCAAACCCTATACAGCGTAAACTTTTTTCCCTATTTGTTCTTACCATAGATCTTAGAGACCTCAGCATATAAGTTTTTTCTTCCCTTATTAAGTGGAAACTTACCGTTTCGTTTAAAAGAAGCACTTTGTGACTTCCTTTGATAAATCTGAATTGTCATATCACTATTCTTATGTTCTGGGGCTATTCTTAAGTAAAGCAAGGATAACTTGAACACAAGCACTGTGTTACCATGACAGTTAAGCTACTATCCAAGATGACTATTAAGTGACTAATGGGCAGGTAGCATATACTGTATGGATACACTGGACAAGGGCATGACTCACATACCAGACAGGATAGAGCAGGATGACGTGAAGTTTTGTCATGCTACTCACACAGGATACAATTTAAAAGTTATGCATTATTTACTTTGGGAATTTTCTAAATATTTTTTGGATCATGGTTGACCACAAATAACTAAAGCCCAGAATGTGAAACCATAGGTAAGGGAAGTCTACCGTATTCTACAATCATTTTCATTAAGTCAAAAACTACTCCTGTAAATTTGGACTCTCTTTGCAGAAACCCAAGACAACCAGATCCACCAAACCCCTAAGGAAATAGAGAACAATGTTTTCATGAGAGAGCCTGGTCATAGACATTTTCCACAGGGGATAAAAACAGATGGAAGAGGAAGATGTAAGATGTTATTAGTCAGGGTTCCCCAGAGAAACAGAACCAGCAGGATATGTATCCATAAATAGAGAAGGGTCTACATTGAGGAAGTGGCTCACAATTACGCAGGCTGGAAAGTCCAAACTGCACGATTGCACAGCAATCTGGAGACCCAGGGAGGAATTGATGTTACAGCTGAAGTCCAAAGTCTGTCTGCTACAGTAGCAGAATTTTCTCTTATTCAAGGGAAGTCAGATTTTCATCCATTCAACCTTCAGTTGATTGAATAAGGCCCACCTGTGTTACAAGGCAGTCTGCTTTATTCAATGTCTACCAATGTAAATGTTAATCTCATCCAAAAACACCCTCACAAAAACATCCAGAGTGATGTTTGGCCACAAATCTGGACACTAGAGCCAGCCAGCTTGACACCTAAAACTAGCCATCACAATATTTATACTCCTCCATCCTCTGAAGCATCTGCCATCTGCCGTTTCTGGTTATGACTGAATTCTTCTTTGCAGCCAACACAGCACCCTGAATAGTGGCCTGCACACAGTAGGCACTCGGCTCAATGGCCCCCACTGACATCCACAGTCTGTGATCTGCTCCAGCTCGTTTGACAAAGATGGTAACAAAGTCACAGAAGGGGTCCTTTCCCCCACCGTGTTTGTCAAGTAGGTCAATAAAGAGTGCGCGCTAACAATTATGTTTGTTTCTGGCTGCGTTCCTCTCCTGTGGTTCCTACAGCAGCAGCCAACATGCGAAAACCAGTGACTGCCATCAATGTCCCTCCCCATCCCTAATGAACCACTCTCAGGGAAGGCTGAGAGAGTCCTACAACTGCTGTCAAAAGTGAAAATGAAATGTCCCGGAAAGAGATGAATTTGCCTGCATCTGGAAAGGTATCCATCATGCTTGTGTGTTTGTTTTGCTTTTCCTTCAGGAGAGAGTGAGGGGGAGCCCAGTGAGCTGTTCTCACCTAGGAGAAACATGAGATTCACAGGGGACCAGCTGTGGAGGGTGCTAAGGCACAGGGAGCCGGCCAAGGAGGCAGAAGAGCCCGGGTCAGGGCACCTGGAGCAGAGCGAGGTGTAGCGCAGGGGCACTGGAGCCAGGAAGAGGCGTTGCTCTCTGGTTAAGTGTTGACCTCTGGACATGTGTGTCCAGAGGGCAGTCAAAACAGCTGGGGCTTTACAGCTGCCTCCGTTCCTAAAATAAAATCAGTTGGTGTTTTTCTCATTTATTACATTTCTTCCTGGGGAAGGGCATTTTAATCTGGGGTCCACATAACCCCTGACGGGTAAGGATAAAATTCAGAGAGTCCATGGTATCAGAGGATGACACACACACACACACACACACACACACACACACACACAGACATACTTTTCTCTAACTGAAATCGAACGCTTCCCAATTATGTGAATTGATGCAACACTCCCCAGGAATATTACCAGTACCTATTGTGATTATTTGAAAAGAACTGTTTTTCCATCTCTACTTTATCCTGCTACAGTCTTGTGGTCCATGCTGGGATCAAGCAGTTCCCAAGGCTTAGAATAACAGAATTCTCCTATATTCTCCAATTTGGATTTACCAGTAATAAAGCAAATGCTGCATTTTATTTTTCTTTAAGTCCTTTCCTCTAATCTCAACTGGTTAGAAGCTGGAGAACAGGAGGAATAGGTTAATTCTCTCCTCAAATCTTCACTGGCAGGCAGGACTTATCATTCACTTGGGTACCAAGCCATAAAACCCAGTTATTATATGGAGCCCTCTGCTGCATAAACGCAAGAGACCAGTCTCTTCCCCAGGCTGAAACCTCACACAAACCCATCTGCACCATCATTCATCTGCTTTTTCTGCAAGCCTTTGCTCCAAATCCCTCTGCCCATTGCTTCAGACTTCTCGAAGCTAAGTCTCAGTGCTGCTACAACTCTCCCCCAGGTGCTTTCCCCAAAGCGTGGATATAAATACCTTCCACGCTGGCTCCAAGAACCACTAACACAGAGCTGTAATATTTTTGATACATGACTGAAGTTTAGGGGGAAAAACTACAAGAAAGGGGGAAATTAAAATTAGATTCTGATAAATAACTCTCCTCGAGGATACTGGTCCATCTGTCCATAGGGACCCAAATGGTTATCTCTTCTCCTTCCGCTTGCCATGTGATCAAGGCTGTCTGACACCCAAGGCGGAGACCCCTTCACCTTATTCGCCTTTCTTTGAGTTCCAGTCACCTACCCCAACTCTGGCTCCAACCAAAGGAGTCCAGACCCACCTACTCCATGGTACTCTCACCAAACACACATATGAAGACAGTCTCACGTGATTATCAAATGCAAGAGCCAACATCTAAGTCTGAAGTATCTACATTTAGATAACTTATCTCAGCTCAAGACTTCTTAAGAAAGATGAGTGAGAATTGTTTCAAAGTGGCATGAATACCTTACTTAAAAGATAACCCTTCCAGTACACAGAAAGCTTCACAGCACAAATTCAAGCTTCCACCTTAGAAGGTAGAAGGAAGAGATCAGATAACTGTCTCCATGGTTCCCTAAACGGTAACTTTTAACAATATGAAGATTCGTTTTCTACCTCCAGAAATACAGAGCATTCAAATAGCACTGGGAGGAAGGGATTCTCTCTTATAGAGAAGACAGAAGAAATACCTCAGTAATTCTAGTATTTTTGCAGAGACTGGAGACAGCTCCACGGAGGAGGTAGCCTTCAAGTTAAGATGAGGGACAAGTCTACACTCCGCAGAGACTGTAGCCCTGCCAGTCAGCTCGTCCTGTGGGTGATAAAGCAGGGTGAGAATAGGAATCAGAATGTTCTGCTAGGCCCATCTCACCTCCATTAGCTTTATTGAACCTTGAAATGGCTTTTGAAGTTAACAATCACCCCAGAGGATACAAAGTTAGGCACTTTAAAAAAAGACATTAAAGTTTTGTAAGTTCCCCAGTTAATCCATCAAACACATTTCAGTCTTAGTAGCAGTGTGTAAACTCTATCAAGGGCATCTAAAGTTCCCTAGGAAACATCTATAGCCAGACAAACAGATAACACTAATAGAGATAAAGAGTCTGAGGAAAGATATGGAGTCACCTTTCAGGGAAGGTGTGTGCATTTAAAGCACATGAGGTTTTTACAGTGAAATTCTCTCGGCGTTGGGAAGGAAGCGGGCAGAGGAGAAGCAGGATGAGGGCTGAAAATCCTCGTGAGATTCACCATCTGTACATGTTCTTGATTACTGTACGCAGCTAATTGTCCCAAACTATCGATAGAGCAAAGGAGGCCAGACAAATACCACATCCTTACAAGCCATAATTACAGAAACAAAACAAAAACAACCACCGAGGCAGCTGTGTGGTCACTTCCTGATAAACAAAGTGTATACCCAGACTGCCTAAGAAATGTCCGGGCAAGAACAATGCCTGGGAGGTACCCATCTCGGTTCTGTACCTCTTAGGAGGGGAAGTTTTCTTTAATTAAGTGATGGCTAATGAACTATTAAAGCAGCCCCTTGCTAATTAAAAGAATAAATTGAACCTGCTGGACCTTTCAGCTGTTCTTAAACTCTGTTTTCAATGCTTTTTCACTGTAAAAAGGGTCCACATCCCAATCTGTGTCAAAGAGTTAAGGAAAAGCGGCAGCGAGGATTGGTCGTAGAGGGTGGACAGGGCCAAAGGGTGGGGTTCCAGGTGTGCGTGCAGAAGAAGTGCAAGGGGCGCTCGGGATGGATGGTTTGTTTGGGCTTTATGCCTGTTCATTCACTGCTGCATCCCAAGCATCTACAATACCTCGGGCACTAGTACATGCACGTGTGTGTGTGCGTGTGCGTGTGTTTGTTGGATGAATGAATGAATGTTTACCTGGCAAGTAGCCCTTTTGTTTTTACTTTACCTTGAGGGTCTGAATTTTCCTTATGTCACATGTAAGTCACTCACAGTCAACTAGAGTCAATGACAGGTACTATAAGTTATTCATTATTAACCTGGCGAAAGGTGTTAGTAACCCGTTCTGTGTCACAGACATGGTGCAGACCATGGCCGGGTCAACAGCCCTGTCCTATTGAGAAGACAGCTTAGGCTCCAGGCTCGCTTCCACCCCCTCCCCCAGGTACAAGCATCGATGCTTCCAGGGGGCTCAGCAGCTCTGCCGGGAGTCATCAAGAGAGCTGTTTGTTTCCTGCTATCGGTCGGGACCCCGTGCATTTGTCTCAGGCTCCTGGTGATGTGGGACAGAGCATCTTCTGATGTCCTCCAGGGCCAGCAAAACTGAGGAAGTTTTGCTTATGTCAACGTTATGTACTGCACATGTTTTTTTTTTTCTTTTGCTGGGGGCAGCTGAAAGTAAGTGACACTAATTTCTATTCTGCAGTTATCCAAATATTGCACTCACAACACAATCCATAAACATAATGACTACTCATCAATAAAACAGAGGAATGCCTAAGAAACTGTAATTGTCACCCCCAAAAATTTAAAAATAAAAAGAAACAACAAAAATGCTGGCAAATGGTAGGTCCCTTATCTTAATTACAGGCTTATTTGCATTTAAATGAAGGTTATTCTATAATTACTACTGAATGTTTTGTGTTGGAGTTGAAAAACCACTCTGCAGGCTGTCAGCCCATTTCCTTTTCATTTTCTCTTGTCATTCTTCTTCTCTGAAATCCTCTGACACAGGCAGGCACCGAGAGGGGCTGGCTCTTAATGCCAAAAACATCGCTACCTCAGGGCACCTTGTGCATCCGCAGGCACCTGGCTGCAGTCCTCCAGGATGATGCCAGGTGAGTTAGGGGACTTCCTGCCCCCTACAGCCAGCAAGCCAGCGACTGCCGGCTGGGGAGCCCAGTTCACCGGCCTGGCTGCACACCGACTGGGTGCCTCCTCTGTGCTCCCGCGGCACCCCGCGCACCCGCACTGTGCATCAGCAGATACGGGGGACTCTCATTATTTGTAATAGCAACATTCTAGAGGCGTCACAAACACTAAATTAGCCAATACTAAAGCCTGGTCCTAGGGAGAAGCAGAGGGGTAAGCAAGCCTGTGGTCACCTTGTCTTATGTGTGCTTCTGTTCAGAGGCATTTCGTTTAATAGACGTTGATTCGTGAACATTTACCACACGCCCTATAACACTATAACATTCGAGTGCGTGGAGTTCCTCCAACATAGAGATCGGTCCACAGGCACGTCACAGCCTTCTTATTCACACACGAGGACTCCAGCACCAAGGTTGGGGACCAATCTCACCAAGAAAATCCCACAAATACAAAAACCGGGGCACTCAATAGGCTGCAAACAGGACACTTGTTTAAACACAGGAGCTCGACAGGAAGGCGGAGTGTCACCTCATTCCACCTCCACTGAAAGAGTGACCATCGAGCCACTAGAATTTCCCACAGTTCTGTCCATATCCCTGAATAAGTGCAAAATGCCATTTTTAGGTGTGAATTTTAATAAGCAGCTGAAGTCACAAATACAAATCCATGAATACAGCGGTGAGGACGGACGAATGGACAGTTCCAGCCCTGCACCCTTGGGCTGTGATAACAGTATCCCAGGGGGAGGGACATGGTCCTCGGAAGAGAGGGGCAGGACACAGGGAGATGACTGACTAAAGGTAAATAAAGCCAGAAAGCAGTGAAACACTTTCAAATTGTGACAGTACTATGGATTGGTTTTTGAAAAATGGCTGACATGAAGCCTAGAGGAGTAGGAAAGGGTTTCCTTCAAGGATATGGTCAGAGTGAGGAGGTGGTGTTGATGAAGACTGAGAAGCCTGCAGAGTAGGGGGAGGTGAAAAAGCATGGAGCAGAAAGAACAAAACAGGCCCTGCCTCCAGGAAAAGACGTGGTCCACAGATCTGCTGGGTGGAGCTGGGGCTTGTTACTGAGTGGAGACCAGGAAGGTTACAGGAAGCATGGTGTGAGAGGGGCAAGGCTTGGCCTGGCAAGGTCTCAGAGAGCCAAGCAAAGCACTGGAACTTACTTATCGGTGCTCCTGACTCTTGAGGGCAGAGACACCCCCCGGTGTCAAACTCCTTGGGCCATAGGCAGCAGGCGCTCAGCAGGCATTGACCCACTGACTAAGGTGTCTGCAAAGCATGATGGGCAGCCTTCTCGTCAGTACCAGACTGAATTTTACTGCATGCAGCAGAACACACCCACAATATGATAATTAAATGAGATCTGTGTTAATTTTTCTCACTTACTGAAAAACCCAGATGCATATAGTTGCTATTGGTTTCCTGGGTCAAAGAGGTCAAGGCAAAGGTCCCTGGAATTTTATTGGATCTTTGCTTTACAGCTTCAGGATTGCTCCTCTAGCACCAGTCATCTCATCCTACTTCTGTGATGTGGAAAGCACAAACTGCATAAACTGGTTGATTCTGGTCCTCATATCGTTTTCTTTAAAACCTTACACAATAACTCCTACAGATAATTTTATTGTCCATAACAGTATCACATGTCTGCTCCCAGATGCAGTGGCGACAAGGAGGTTTATCTTTTGTTGCTTGATACACTGCTGCCCCAAATACAGTCATGTCTGTAAGAAAGAAGGGAAGAATATATCCAGCTAGCAACAAGTAGTCTCTGCTAATTGTTCCAGTCAATGCTTTGGAAGTGATCGAGGTATCAGAGATAAGAGGGTCTCTCAGAGACTGCCCATAATAATAGGATGGGACTTGAGAGATGACAAAGAATATTCCACAACCCAGAAATATCTCAGTTGTTTCTCTTTCCATAAGGGAGAAAATAGAGAAATAGAGTATTTTCTCTACTAGAAAATAGAGACTTCTCATAAGCCAGTCTCAAAGGCCTGCAGTCCAACTGTCTGCAATCCCCTTTAGCTTCAACACACCCACAGAATTATACTTCTAATCTATGTATTTATGGATCAGCCATTTAACAAGTGCTTTGTGCAATCATCTCCTGAGGTAGATATGTTTTGAAGTAGAAGTTTCTCTTGCCGAAGATACATAACAAGAGAACCAAAGCTGGTCTGCAGAGCTTAGAATGATCGTTTTGAGCAAGTGACATGAATCTGTGGCCTCAGGATCAGTGGGATTCAATTAAATAATGGACTAGAAGAGCAAAGAGATTCCACTCCCAGCATCCTTTGCAAATGTCAACACATGACAATTGAATCAGGGCAAATGCCACGCTTAAGCGATAAGGGGAGCAAAGAGACCATCTTGGTTGTCTTCGTTAATTTATCAGAAACTCAAACCTATTGGAAAACTTCATGATATCCTGGCTGCTTGAAGCAATTTCTGGGCAGAAGCCAAAGCTAGTGGTCTAGGTCACCTATAGCCTGCTTGGGCTCTGTAGTTCTTTGTGTCCTTTGTGTGGGGCATTGACCACTTCAGTCTAAGGGGCAGCCTGCTGGGGGCCTTGGCTTATGTTTGCACGGAGCAGGTGGCTTTGCCCCTGTACTGGGCAGAGACGCCCGATGCCCTTGCTACCCACTGCCAACTCTGCTCCTCCCTGCTGGGCTTTGTCCCTGCCTCTGTCCAGGTAGATGCTTGGCAGAGCAGATGTCCCCAGGTACCGCTCCCTGTGCATCCTCCCCCAGCAGCCAGAGAGAGCTTTCCAAACACAAACCACCTCTTGTCCTTCCCTACTTAGGAACCTCAGGTGGGTGTCTGGTAGGATAAAGCCCAAAGTCTTTCACGTTCCCCAATCTGTCTTCTGCCTGGTTTGTCAGACACACCTCCCACACTCATTTCCTAGCTCAGGCCACACTGTGCTGCTTGCCATTTTCTAAACACAGCACCTTTTTTCCTTCCTCCATATCTTTGCATAGCCTACATCCTCTGCATGGTACTTTAAGACCTGAATCTTCAATTTTTTTTTTTTTTAGTGGTGACAATGTTTATTCAAGAAAGAAAAGTGAAGAATAGGAGAGAAGCTGGCTCTGCGGAGTGAGCTTGGACAGAGGAAATAGAAAAAGAAGGTAAGAGCAAAGATAATAGTACAAGCTGGGCCTGGGAAACACAGTGTGGGCTATCGTGGAAAGTTATGATAGCAAAGCCTTTGTGGCGTCTGCATGTCCTTTCATGCAGTCAAAATCTCGAGGAAACCTGCAGGTGCTTGGATCCCACAACCCAGGCTGCCGTCAGGTCCAGGCCATCCCATTGAAAACCCTGCTCGAATTCTCAGAAGTCCACATGAAGGGCTTTGGGGACTGCTCTGTGCATGTGTCCAGGACCTTGTAGTTAACAGCTTACGCCCACTTCCCCAGCCAGCTTTAGCCACACCCTAATCTCCTATTTTACTTCCCCCTGAGAGACAAGAATGCCCATAATTCTTTCTAGGGTACTGAGGGAGTGGAGGTCTCTGTCTTCTAGAGCTTCTTCAAGATTGAAGGGGCTGTAGACCCTACTGACTGGGGATTGTGTGCTCTCCGACTACTTTGGGGTGCTGTGGCTCACAGGCTGGGTTAAAGAAAGGAAAACTCATGTCACCGTCTTTGCGATGCCTCCCACAGTGCTCAGTCAGAGTTACTTGTTCTCTTTTCCTCTGGGAAAAAGACTGCATTCTCAGTGCTGTTGCAATGCCATTATGCCTGCAAATGTTTATTTGTATATCAAACTCCTTTACTGGACTGTAAGCTTCTTAAATGTAGGGGCCAATTATAACCCTGGGGGACTCTTAGCACCTAATTGTGCCTGGTGCATGGCATAGTTTTCCAGTGCACAGTAGCATCTGCCTTCCTCGGAGCAGCCAGCTCACCTCTATTCTGCCCCAAACTAGTGGAGACTCTGCTGGGTGCCACTCGCCCTAGGAGTATACGTGGCCTCTGCAGTGACACGGCTCTGCCTCGGCATCCTCCTTCCCACTAAACCACTCAAAACATGTGAGTTCTCTACCTTCCACCCTCTCCTTTATTCCTTTCTTCCTTCTGTCCCGCCTTCTTTCCTCCCTTCCTCCCTCCATCCCTTCCTTTCTCTCTTTTCTTACAGTTCTTCCTGCTCCATTTGTTTCTCTCTTGCAGCTCCCAGAAAGTGCATGGTAGCAGCTGAAGAATGAGGCAGTGGACTGGGTTTCATGGGGTTCCAATGTGTATCTGAGGCTCCTTGATGCCAGCCTCACCCCCTTGTGACTTCTGCATTTCAGGATGCTTGTAGACTGAGAGGCTGAGAATTGCTGCAAAGAATAAACCATGGCTCTCAGCCCGCCCTGCCCTCCCCCAGCCTCAGCTGAGAATAGTTCCATGCTGGGCCATGGCCAACAACCCACCGCTGACCGGCCCCACCGTCTCAGGAAGCCAGGGCCATGCTCCTCAGGTGCCCAGGGACACGGGGCTCCTGCGCCTTCTCATGCTGAAATTTCCTCTTCCCCACCCTTCTTCCCTGATACACACCTCTTCCTCTCCTTCTCCTCTGAATTAATCCCACCATGCCCGCCTGCTTACTCTCCCGCCGCCCCTGACAGGTGTGGGGAGTGACCCTCCACCAGGGCCCTCTGCCTGGATGCTCTGGCTTTCCAGGAGGTCATTTGTATGCAGCCTTTCCCGTGCCTGCTCTTGCCCACTGTTTTGATGAGCTTCTCTCTGCACTCATATTGTCTCAGTCGTTAACCACCCATTTGCAAGTCTGTAATTTACTTCTGATCATTCATTTTATGAGGCGCACAGGATAAAAAGCCGATTCTGTTCTTTGCCATCACCACCGCCGCCCCCCAGCCCCGACTTCCTCAGTGTGGTTTGGAGATAACACTCTCCCCACTCACACACCGTGTGGCCGCATCACCTCCTGGAGGGGCAGGTGCTGCTTTCACCTTCCTGGGAGAGATTTTTCTTGTGCTTCCCCTTTTGATGTGGTTCATTAGCTCCGCCCCCCCTTCCTTGGGGATTAGCTTCTCTGGGAAATGGAGTCTTGGTGGAGGCAATTATTTGTGGGTTTATTTATGTGATGACCCCATTGACAGCGGGAGGAATCACTGGCAGAACGGATAGGATTGCTGTGCCAGGAGCTAAGCCCCAGGAGGAGGAGCTCCTGGCTGCCGAGGCCTCGCAGCCATTCCCCAGCTGATACCTCAGAGCCATTTCTGTTCTGTGGCAGGGCATGTCGGCCCGGATGAGAGGGCAGCAGCTGCTGAGGCCTGGCCCGGGCACCTGGCTGTGTGTCGGTGCTTCCCATGGCCATCGGCATCTGCCTGCGCCCACATCAAGAGAGGAAGAGCCAGCAAGATAGGCGCGAGCGCAGGCAGCCCCCTCCGAGCAAGCTGCTCAGGGCCCCCACTTGTTTTCTTCCTCTTTCTTCTTTTTGGAAACTTTTCCTGAAATTCCTCATTGCAGAGACCTTTGTTAGAAGCATTTCTCAGCTCCGGTTGTCCTGGAGACTGAAGGAGCCCACACACTCACACGCACCCCCAGGCTCTCCCCACTCTCCGCCCCCTTCCTCCCCAGCCACAGCTTCCGCAGCCTCACAAGCAGTCATTCAGCAGCTCACATGGGTCATATATTTCCTGGTACTATTCAAACCAGGGACATCCAAAAATGCAAGGAGACTCCAGGCCCGGGTACCCAGCAGGCATGACCCACAGGCCCTAGTCGCCCAGTCCCCAAGTCTCACTCTTAAGAATTTTTCTCAGTGTAAAGAGAAAAAGTAACACCCTGGGAGGCTGAGGCAAGAGGAGTGCAAGTTTGAGCCCAGATTGGCCAACTTAATAACTTAACCAGACCCTGTCTTAAAATAAAAAATGAATCCGGTGATATAGTCCAGTGCAAAGGCCCTGGGTTCAATACTAAATATGAGAGAGGTGGGGGAGGGCGGGAGGAGGTGAAGGGTCCCCTCCCTTTCCAAAGATATCATTAGAGAAGTCACAGGCGGTTCCAAATTCAAATTGACTCTCATAAAAAAATGACATCAGTGGTGGTCTGAGTGTATAGTCCACGGTGTCCCATGAAGACATTGTTTCCATTTACAACATGGTGTGAGTTAGCTAAGGATTTTCAACAGGGTGTTGCTTATGGTTCCTTGGATGGCTGGCCTTACAGACCTGAAGGTTTGCCCCAGTCTGCTCTGATAACCCAATGCAAACCATTCTCGAGCCATGTCTCCTTCAGGCAATAACCTGAGTGTAAAATCCCCAGGCCCCTCAAAAGAGTCCAGGCGAAAGGCTTTCTCATTCTCAGAACCACTGCTCGTATGGGCCTCTGAGATGTGGCTCTGAGCTGCTCCAAGCTTCCAGATCCAAGTCCTAATCAGACACAGCATACTGCAGACACCTTTCCACACCAGATGCCCAGCACCAAGGCAACTCACCCAAGAGCAGAACATTAAGAACACATTTCCAGGGCCCTGGACAGACCGGAAATGTGCCTTGGAAGAGACCATCAACATTTTAAGCAGAGCGAGGAGTTTATTTTTGACTCCTCTCTACATGAGGCCAGATGATTTTTAGAAAAAAAGTATCTTTTAGAGCAATTTTGTAAATCTAATATTTTCATTGCTAATCGGTATCCCCGGATGGAAACAAGGAGAGGTTGCTGAGCAAAAATTTTCACATGTGTCTGAAACATTGTTAGTCTCTCCACAAATGATGATTGTTGTGAGACTGCCGGGCTGCCGGACTCCCAGGCTGCAGCCAAATCCAGAAGGTATTCCGGTGCTTAGTCTTATCTACCCCACATGATCTGGCCCTATTCCTCTATGCCCTGTAGGAGCTGACTCTTTTTCTCTGCAGGCTCCAGCACAGCTCCCCGCTCTGCTCTTGCCAGTCCCCCCCAAACACAGAGTTTACGTCTACATCATCACCCAGCATCTGGGCACGTTATTCTCCAGCATACAGCTATCACTCATTTTCAAGGCCCAAAGCACATCCTGCTCCCCGGCCTCCTAGCAACCCCAAACACCATTACTACTCCTTCTGTAATCCTGCAGCAGTTATGGCCACCCTTTCCTGGTCTCTGCTTTCTCAATACATGGCCACTAAGCAACTCTCGCTGTACGGGAATCTTCTTGAGTTAAGAAATTTTTAGGATCAAATAATTACAATTTCTTAAAAATTCAGCTGATTTCCTCCTCTTCCTCTCTGCCCACATGGGTGGTGATAGGCACATTCACGTCTAGGCGCTCAACACAAAAGCCAGTAGGATAACTGATCCACCATCTGGATCTCTCCCTCCATTCACTGGGCTCCTGTGGCACCTATTTAGTACAGACTGAGTACCACCTTCCAAAAACATGCTCAACAATACCTGTGTATTCTCATTGGTACTGGTTAGCCAGCAGCCCAGCCCTAGCTGAAACACAGCCTCCCCGAACACCGGATGAAAGGCTCAAATTGCTGGCTGAAGGCAAAAGAAGGGAGAATGAGCGCACGACATCGACCACGTGAAGAGCGGAGGCTTAGGGACACAGGTGCCCAGAGCCTAGGCCTACGATGCTGTTCTCATTCTTCTGCTGAATCCCGAGTATCTGTGAGGCAGCCCCAGTCACAGTTCTTCCTCTAGCTGCCACACGCCCATGGAAGGGACAACACATGGCCTCTGCCCTCGCAGCTCCCGGCACAGGCGGGAAGCACGTGGAAGCAGCAAAGCCAGACCCACGTTCAAAAAGCATTGTAGCAAAGACGAAAATAAAAAGATCTGGGGGAAAGGAAATAATTAATTCTTCCTAGGGAACCTGGAGAGACGTCACAGAACATGAAATCTGACCCCTTGGCTGGGTCTTGAGGGATGAGTAGGTGTTTCCCACACAAGGAATCAGAAGAGGACATTCCAGGCTGAGAAAACAGCGTGCAATGCAGAGAGTCCGACATAACCAGCAGCCAGATGAGAAATTAGATGTGCACAGCTGAGGTTTGCCGAAGATAAGCTCAGTTTGGACTGGGGGAGACACAAGAACAATAGAGAAAACACAAAATCTCAAGGGATCAGAGAACAGGGGCGGGGGAAAAAGACGTTGGCAGCTGGCCAAAATAGGCCTCAGTGGCTCCAGGGCGGGCCTGCATTCCTCCAACCGCAGGGCACAGGTCACAGTAGCCAGGAGACTTCCCGCCCACAGATCACACACTTACTAAGTCCCTGAGTTACACCACCTGGGAATGCAAGGGCAAAGGCCACGTCCTAGATTAGCAGGTACTGCTGTGAGGGCCCAGTCCAGAGACAGAGAAGCAAAGTACTTCTTTATTTCAAGCGTAGAGGTCATGGTGGGTCAAGGCAATGACAATGAGCTAGAGTTAACAGTATAGGAAGGAGCTTCTTGGATCGCTAGGTGGCTTCATGTTGTTTGAATAACCGTTTTGCTTATTAATTAATTGTGGTTAGTGTGGAAATTTATACTTGCCTAAGTGGGACCCTTTCCCTTTGGCTCCTTAATAAGATGCACAGTGGTTAAATCAGGAGAGTCCTGGCTTTTTAAAAATGTCAAATATTATTAATCTTAACTTTTTGGCTTAGTAACAGAACTCAATTTAATCTTACTTCCCCCTTGTTTTTAGCACACCCCCAAATAAAAATAAAACATTAAAGAAAACGTAACTCTTTTCCTCAAAGGTTTTCTACCTGTGTGTGCTGTTTTGGCTGAAAGATGCGTGTTCCAGGCCCGCTTGGAAAGCAGCCTTTAGAAAAACATGTACATATTTCAATATCCTTATATGCCTATTCTTGTGAGTATATATTAAAAGAAACAAAAAACTATTCAATTTTAAAAGAAATAGAGTTTGAGACTAAATGTTTTTGATGACCTTTCCAAGAGTCTTCTATGCTTCGTACAGTCAGCCCTCCGGATCTGCAAATTGCAAACTGTCGATTCAACCAACAGCGAGAATATTCTTTTAAAAATTTGTGTTTGCGATGAACCTTTTTCTTGTCCCTCATCCCTAAACAATGCAGTATAATAATCATTTATACAGTACTTATATTGTTTCAGTCGTTATAAGTCATCCAGAGATGGCTTGAAGTATGTATGTGGGAGGATTGCAGAGGTTATGTGCAAATACTGCACCATTTCAAATAAGGGATGTGAGCATCCCCAGATTTCTGGTACCTGTGGCAGGTCCAGGACTCAGTCCCCGGTAGACACTGAAGGGTGACTGCACACTGCATCGTCCATTGCGCTGGCCCTCCCTGTCCGTACATTGTTAGAGTCTCTACAGAGTGAGGGAGGTGGAGAAAGAGCTGTCATCATCGGACCTTGCTTCCTCCGGTATCCGCGACCTTCTGTCCTTGAAGAGCACTTGGTATGCCCATGACCATTCCTCACATATGCCCAGCCTCCCCCTGTTCCTTCCTAATGGAATCCCTACCTGGGTCAGGACTCAGGTAGGTGTGGGCCTCGGGAAGACTGAGTGGTCCAAGGCCCAGTCATGAAGCTGGTTTCTTGAGGTGAGCAACTCCCAAACGCTTTGGTCTCCAGACCCTAGTATGGTCTTTGGAACAATTCAGAAACTGAAGAGGATTGCCTTTATGGGGTTTGCTTATTGGGATTTACCATATTAGAAGTGAAAATTGAGAAATTTTCAAAAATGTTTGTAAATTCATTTTAGATGCACAATAATAAACTCAGTACATGTTAGCATAAATAACATATTTTTAATGAAAAATGACTACATGTTGGAAAACAATTTGGTGAGACAAGTGGCGTTGGTTTATGCTTTTGTAAATCTCTCTAATGTACAACTTAATAAAAGACAGCTGGATTCCTCTCATTCCTTCTCCAGTCAATCTGTTGTGATACTTGCTTTGGTAGGAGTGTATGAAGACAATCTAGACTTTAATGATACAGGTACATAATTAAAAAGAGAGAGAGAGGTCCATTTCCTTTGCAGATGGTCGTGGATGTTCTTCTTGGATATTATAAAGCTTGACAAGTGGTAGTTAACTTAGCTGTAATGTGAACTTTTAAACTAAATCAATGAACCTTTCATGTTCGGTTGCACTAACTTCCATTGATTTATCCTGTACTTTGCACGGATCATTTACTCATGCGTGGTTTTTGTCACAGCATGTCTTGGTCATTTGGAAAATATTGGTTCACTGTATGATGTAGATCTTCTAAGTGTTGACTTATTTCACTAGACAGTATCCAAAAACCACTAATCTCATCAGAAAAATCCTTATGTATTGAGGAAAGTCCACCTGATGCAGACCCAGGCTTTTCCAAACTTCTGATTTTCATTTGAAACCTCAGACTTTATCATTGGCAACAAACGTTAACTATTTTTCTTGAAGTGACTCATTCTGTTCATTTTTGAGACAATGTCTGCCAAATCCCCAAGTCTAAATAACCATCATTTATCTGTTGTTCTTTCAAGGAAAAATGGTGTTCTGTGAAGACAGGGAATCTTTCAGCTTACAACTAAAACAATTACACACGTATTTTGTCCGGAGACAACCAAACAACCCTCATGCTCCAGAATGTAAGACAAAGGCTTCATTTGCACTTTTCAGTTGACCACACAGAATACTCAAAAAACACCTGAATAGCATGAGACTTAATGGAATTAGGATTTTGATTCCTTCATCAAGGACAATTACAAGTGAAACTGGCACTTTTCCTTACTCAGAGAATGTGGCAGTGAATAACACACTGTCCCTTAATATAGCTGGGCACCACTGCTTTGATTCATGTTAAGGTGTTGGCAGTTTGACCTGCAATTGCTTTTACAAGTCATTGATTTAGTCCTGCATATGTGAGGCAACTTTGGCCTATAATTGATGTGCTAGAAAACTTCTTGGAAAGCCTCACTTAAAAGGAAGACAATGATGTAGATATTTTCCTTAGGCATGAATATCGCCTGTGATCTCTAGAATGGCAGCAGCCTTCTTGCAACCAGGAGGAGAAAGCCAGGCCAATCACAGAGAAGTGGATCTTAGAACTCAGGAGGTAGCTTTGAACCTGTAAATTAATCAACATGGTCACTCCCTGCCTCCCTGTCTCTGAATTCCTGACTCTGAGCAACAAGAACTGTCATCTTGGTCAAATGATTGTTAGCTGGATTTCCTTCTACTTGAAACAATATAGTTCTTGATCTAGATGTATCTGCAGTTTACCTAGCGCTGAGTAACAACACATGTGGTTTAATGTAAACTCAGTCTTCTCAGCTAAATTATAAACTCCTTGAGGGAAGAGAGATATAAGGAGAGGTGCCTTATATATGATTGGTAAAGGCTGGAGAAAATCAGGATAAGCGTGATCAGCTTAAATTCAACAAATGCCCCTGTAATTCAGTTCCCTGGTTTCATTTTGGTTTGCTGCCCGAGCTGAGATGAATTTTCCATGTCCCATGAAACACAGATTCTTCTCGTTTTGGGACCCTATCATTCCATTTGTCTCTCATAAGTTTTCGCCAGATAATTAGTTTCATAGAATATTCCTTACTGTTTGAGTCCAACCCCTCATGCTAAAATATCAGGAAAATGTGCTTATCTTTAAAAAGCTATGATCATAATGTAAGAAGTTCAGTTGTGAAACAGCTATAAAACTAATATTAAAGGAGTCAGTTGAAATGACCACAAACATGTCTTTGAAGCCATAACCGTGGATGCTTTCATCTCATGATTGTGGGCATTTGGTTATCTTTCCTGAGCAAACATTTTCAGCCAAGGTACCCAGCTTTCCATACTCCACCCGTGGAAGTCTTCAGAATGTCCTTCACCCAAGCGCTGATGACACAGCCATCCAAGTTCTTGGACAGAGTCAAGAAGTTTCTTTCAATTAATTGTCCAAAATCTGAAATCTACCCTTTATAGGCTATTTGATGTAGACAATTAAATGTGCCACCTGTGCCTCAGTTTCCTCATTTCTAAAATAAAAATAACAACTGAACCTACTTCATACAGTGGTTATAAAAATCAAATGAATTAATAAACATAATGCATTTCCAAAAGTGCCTAGCATATCTTAAGAGCTCGACAAGAATTAGCTGTAATGACTATTTTTAGCATCGTTAGCATGATTGTTGCTTTGCCTAAACAAGCAGATTCGCATTCGGCACTCTTCACTGCTATCCTCCCCCCTTTTCTCACCTCCTGGCAAGAACTGCAGAGCCTTTAGCAGGTGCTTCCTTCTCCCTGTTCTACTCTGGAGGTATATGGGAAAGTCATCAAAAACTAGCAGACCTTACTCAATTTTCAGGTCAGAGGAAGATTTCCATCTTCTCTACTTTCCTTCTGTTCCCTTGCTTTCTTTAACCACAACTTCCTCCCCCTGGATTCCTGCCACCCCATTTCTTTTCCTTTTGTGAGTCTTCATCCTCCACCAGGCCTCTACCCATGTCTCCATATCTGGATTTTGTTCCATTTATGGTCTGAGAGCATTTGGGGAAGACCAAATTTATCTTGTCATCCTTATTGACTCTGCGGTCAGAGCTGGAATCTCGGGCAATTGATTTCTGTTTGTTTCTAGTTTTTAAATACCACAGTTGAGTACTTTTCCAGAAGGACAAAGGGCCTTTGGCAGAGGGTGGGTTTCCCATGACTGATGGGACACAAACTCAACTCTTATGTTTAAGAAGTGAACAGTTCTCGCACAAGTACTCTGGAAAATAGAAAACTGTGTTTCACCTCCTTCGGCATGGGGCCTGGGTGACTGTACCTTAAGTGCTGCAAGGCAGCCTAAGGCATGAGGGGCTCCGAAGAACTAAAGGTTCCTGATTCAGAAACACCATGAGGTCCGAACCCCTCCTGCCAATAAGAACACCCTTGCTTTCAGGGCCGCCCAGCTTGTGAGAGCTGTTTCCCCACTTACATCTCTAGGACTCTCCCCAACTTTAATTTTCCAGGAAAATTGGTTTGGCTCACTTCTCTAACTCCAGCATTTTGCTCCTCTTACATACTCTCATCTGGGAGGAGTTTATTTTGCTTTTTGTTTCTTTCGCCTATTTTCTGACCATCCGTGCTTTCCAAACCCATCTTCATTTAGACAGAAACATCGTTTTCCTTAACTTTTTCAGTGTTGATTATCCCTGCCCACGGCTATAAAGAGGCTCAGCCGGGATTTAGGACTCTCAAAGACACCGAGGAATCTGTTGATAGGGTGACCGGCCTAATCTGTCACCCAGCCCAGAATACACTGGGAAGGGGGGAGATGAACTAATAATTAACACGGGAATTTGTAGACTGAGACTGTCCTTCCTGACCAAACCAGAAAATACTGTCACCTTCTTATGGCGACAGACATTACCATCTCTAGTGTGAATTTACAATGTGGTGCTTCTTCTGTGCAGTTCGGCTTGCGTAGTCCCGCGCTGACTTTAGACTGGTGTTTGGGGCAGCTTAGTGCGGTGTGAATTCCAGCCCTCCATGGTGGTCCGCATAATTATGTCGAGATTGCCTGGTCTGTGGTCCTTTTGTCTGCACAGTATTGGCCTCTCTGCTGCCCCCGTGTGGTGTACGGTGTTTTCAAAGGCCCTTGCCTGGGCAAGGACACCCTCCCTGCCCTCTCATTCTCCATTCTGGAGAAGAATCAACGAGGCGAAATTAATGCTTTCCGTAGGTGACAGGAAAAGGAAGAAAAGGAGGTGAGAGCAACGATTCCGAGATCCCAGATTACTCCTTGTTTTGGGTGGACCTAAAAGTGATCGTACTCCTCCTGTGCACGACCAGGCTTATCGCTCTTTTGAGGGTTCCAGTCTCTAGTACAGCGCAGACCCGGATGGGAGAACCGGAGACCTCTGCGCAGCCGCAGTGGACCGCAGGGGTCTGCACCGAGTGATGGGCCTCAAAGCAGAGGTCACGGCAGGAGGCACCAAGGCAGGCAAGTGTGACTGAGGAGAGCCGGGAGCTTCAGCAGCGCCAGCCTCTGTCACTATTTAGATGGCTTTAATGGAGGGCACCCTGTCCCCCTCCTCCAAGCACTTCTGGGTGTTAAATCTCCTCAGGCGCCACCAGGCCACATGAGGAGAAAACACTAATATCACGTCCCTTCTGCCAGTCCATCAAGCTCTGATCAGTGTGACTGTGCAATTAAAACACCTCAAAAACAAGGGTAATTCCCGTCCTCATCTGATTCATTATCAGGCCTTAGGTGCTTAAAGCAGCCAAGGCTCAAAGAATGAGAGAAAATAAAGCCGATCAATCTTCCTCCAGCTTCCTCCTGCCGTCGGCAGTCCCCGGTTCCCCTCCACTGCATCTGGCCGTATTAAGCACTGGAACCCAGACTTCGATGTCTGCCCCGAACCTCGGTGTTGAGACCTCCCGAAAATGCCTTGCTCGTGAATGGTTAATCACACACCTGCCAAATTCCGCATAAGACCGAGATCCTTCTGTTGGTTCCTCGCATTCAAAGAGCCTTATTTCCTTCAAGTGCTATCGGAGCTGTCTCTGCGGATTCGTGTTTATATGCAGCAAGTGCTGCCGTTAGTTAATAATGTCAAGTTCGTTGAGCCTCCCTAATGAAAGAGATACACAACATCAACTGTCATTTTAAACAAACACGCAATCAGGATAGCAGAGCTGGAAATGCGATCTGCCTAATTTCATGGAGATGATGCAAGAACCCGGCTGCTTTCACAGCGCTTCACTGGCGAGTTCCGTTTCACAGGATTTCTGGGGGAAAGGGTGGATTTTCACAAGAACCGCAAAATCGCTGGTTCTGTGAAAAAGAAATTGCTTTAGCAGCTGGAATCCAGGACAAATAGGTGCACTGATTCTATCTTCATTGTTCACCAGAGCCACAGCACTCAGCAAGTTGTAATTATGCTGTGAAGAGCTCAGTTCTGATAGTCAAGTCTTTCCCCGTGTGAATGTAAACAGTATTATTCCGCTCGTTATCAAAGGCTTGCAGCCAATCCTGCAGCACACAGCCAATATATGCAAACCTACAGAATCCGGTGAGCTCTGGCCTGTTTTGTCCAGACAGAAGGACACGATGGACACATCAGTATTCTGCCCGTTAGGGTTCCAGTGCAGTATGACTAGTTATACTCAGTTGACTCACGGACCATGGGTCATGCAGAAGGAATAAAAGAAATGGGGTAGAAAAGAAAAGCACGGATGAGTCAGTTAGGTACTTGGATTATGCAAGATGATGGGGAAGCAGAAGCCCACACAGTTGGGAGACATTCCCCACTGGGATCTGCATCATGTCCTTAGCCAGCACTGGACAGCTTTCTGATACAGCGCCTGGCAAAGGCCCCTTCCTGCTGGTCTCATTTGTTAATGATACACTTTCAAGCACAAATCTCCAGCAGTTACTACGGTGTTGTAGGCCATTGTCCCTTGATTTCAGCTTCTTGATTCCCTGTCACTCCCATGGGGATCAGTGAGGCAGCGATTATGGGTATTTCTGCTCCTCTCTCGGTTGACTGAGGTGCTGAGGCTTTTTCTAGGTCAACATTCCCAACGTGAACTCAGACAACCACTTGTTTGACCGGGCGACTCTATCTTGGGATGTTATCAGACCTTCCAAAATGACAAGATTACAGAGTTAAATTCCTCAGAGAGTCCTGAAGCTCAGCTAGGAGGGAGAGAGCAGGAGGACAAAATGGAGAAAGTTATAGACCTGAAGCTCAGAGGCCTAATTTTAATTCATACAAAGAGTTGTCCCTAACACATGGCGAACTGGAGCCTCCTACTTTTGAAATACACAGTAAGGACAGCAAGACAGACTCTGTGATAGAATTCATTAGTGAATGGTTCTTGAAAAGCAAGAATGAAAAGTCACAACAAAACAGTAGCCAGAAGTTAGAGGGAATGTGGGCAAAGAAAACCTATGTTCTTTTAAAGATACTGGGCCTTAAGTATTCAGAAAATGGTCAAGTAGGAATTCTGGTGATAGTCAAGGTTGAGTATCGATGCAAATGAAATACTGAGGAGTAGCAAATGAATTAGAAAGGATTCGCATACACCGCCTCAGCCCCCCCATGCACATCTGCAGAGGGAAAACTGGGTTTAATAAGGGAAAGAGAAAGAGAAAATAAATCCAAGATTTGGGAGTGGTAAATGTGCTTGGAGTCCACCAGCACAACTGGAGAGGAAGGGTATTTATATCCTAGGACCAACGGCAATTGGCAACGAAAGCATGCTGAGGTCACAGCTAGTAAGGCAATAAATGACTCAGAGGAGAAAGGAGTTGCTTAGCTTGCAGGAAGGAGCAGGGGCTGTACGATCAGAAAAGAGTCCTCGCTCAGGATGTTCTCCTGAACATTGTACCACTTTGCTCTTCCATGTGAGGAATGGGAAAGATTGGGTTAAATTATTCTCATGTTTCTTACAGCTCTAATAGTTCATAATTGGACTTTATCACATCTATGGCTATAATCATGCAAGATGAGCAGAAATCAAATAGATGCCAAGTCATGTCTGAAAACAGGAGGAGAGCTGAAGACATCACCAGGCTGAAAGCCGATGAAGGAACTAGAAAGAGCTAAAGAAAACAAAGGCAGACTTACAGAGGACACTTGGCTCTTTCAAGACTGAGTCCACACCTACCTGGATGCATACCTAGGACACAGATGAATTGACAATACGGTAAAGATCTAACACCCTCAAACAGATTGTTTAAATCTCCGAGTTTCCTCTTACAACAGCTATAATTCTTATAGAAGAAGCTGTCACAGGAGTTTTGGACTTGACTCTTATTGGAGAAATGCCCGCTCTTTCCCCCATGTCTTAATGCAGAAGAACAAAACAAAGGATGCAATTGAAGAAGACCAGAATCTGGGCTGAGGGTGCCACCCATATACTTGGTTGCCTCTAGAACAACTCTCCTCCCAGGAAAAGCCAATGTCACTGAAGACTCTGTTTCCTCTCTCTAGCCCCAAAATAGTCTGTTCCAACCAGTCTTTTATATAATTGGTATACCCTGAGTGAACTGGCCAGTGGTAGGGTCGTCCATGGGAGGAAAAGAACTAGAAATCTGTCTTCCCCTGGCTGTATGATCCTGCAGGATGCAAATATAAAGGAACTACATTTCCTAAGTGACTTTGATCAAAGCATCGACCATGTTTGCTTTCAAAGTCTCTGATCTGTAGAAATAAAAGATAAGAGACCTCCATATACCACATTCCAGTACAACTAAGGGAAAGATGGAAAGATGGCAAACGTGAAGCAGACTCTAGGTACCCACGTGAAGCCTTGAGCAAGTGGTTAGGTAGGAAGCATAGAGAGAAAAAGTTATAGTGCAATAACAATAAAGGGAATATTCCTTATCGTAGGTGTTAACCATACTCAGGGCTGGCTTCAGGGGTGTGCAGCCTACGTGGCTACCTCTGTTCCCACATTCAGAAGTTCTGTGCTTGGTCTAATGGTCTGCTGTCACTGCCCTGAAGTTCTTCTTTTTCAAACTAGAGACCTTGCAAATTCTGTAGACGACTGTGACTAGACTCGAGGTCAAGGATTATGAATCAGTCCGCACCAGGGATCTGACTTCCCAACCCAAGACGTAAACAGTCCTTCATGCTGGTTAGTTTTCTTTACTGTATGGCTGCTTTTTGGAATTTGCTTCTCCAGTTAAGTGTAATGAAAATGCTTATTGTATCTGAAATCCTCACGGCCTTCCTCAGAGAGATCTAATTTTCTACTCATGATCTAAAATTATGTAGTGTGGATGCTGGACGCTGTACAGACACCAGAAGAATTTGAAAATATTACTGCGATTAAACACATTAGTCGATCAAAAATGACTAGGGACTGTGCTGTGTGCAGTTGTCAGTGTTGTTAACAACAAAAAGAAACTCAAAGAGGAAATAGGCCTTCTGAAAAGACGTCAGATGTCTCTTCTAAGGCATCTGCCACCAATGACAACTATGGCTGTGAACTGTTCAAGGAGCAGGAAATTGAAGAAATAATTGCAATATTGAACAGAAAACCATCTTTTAAAATATTTTTTTAAAGAAGTAGAACAGAGAAGTGGTTAAGAATGTCAACTCTTGTGTCAGGCATACCTGAGTTCAATCCCCAGCGCTTTAATTTTACTGAGGGTGATGCTTTGGGAAAAATTCTTCAACTTCAAATTCTTCAATGAGTTTTCCATTGCTGAATAACAAACTACCATGAATCTAGTGGTTGAAACACCATACGTGTATTACACCTCACAGTTCCTGTGGGTTAGGAATCCACATGGCATGATTGTGCCCTCTGTTCCGTGCTCACACAGGCTGCAGTCAAGTGCCAGCCAGGCTGCGTCTTCATCGGGACGTCTGACTGAGGAAGACACTGAATCCAAGATGAGCGGAATCCACCAGGAGTTTTCTGCTGCATGGCCTCTCCACAGGCAGTTCCAAGCTATTTGCATCGTCCAGGCCGGCAGAGGGTCTCTCTCTCCAGTCTACTAAGACAAATCTCGTGTAATGTCACAAAATCATAGGAGTGATCACCCCACCTTGGCCATATTCCATTGGCTAGAACCAAGTGACGGGTCCCTCCACACTAAAGGGAAGGGGGTCGTACAGGGTGTAACACCAGGGCTGGACAGCATGGGACCTTCTTAGAAATCTGCCCATCATATTCCTATAATTACAATTTGGATGGGAAGTAAAATATACAATCGCTTTTGGAGGCAAAGGAATGTTTGAGAGTGTAGACCCGATAAACATTCAGAATTTATGAATGGTGTGACCTTGGGCACATTTCTTAGCCTGTCTTTCATTTTTTCCAGCTATGAAATGAGAATCATAACAGAAAAGACCTCATGGATTGATGGGAGGATTTAATAAGATAAGGCTTATAAGCTATTTAGGATTGCCTGGCACTTGTGAATACTAGAGCCATGTTCTCCTGATCAACATGTTTCTCTTTGCCACAGATGGGGAACAGAGTAGAGTTTGGGCCGAGGTTCATTCAACCCCCATCATTTAGGCTGAGCCATGACTAAAACTCAAGGGCCAAGAGCCAAGTTCAAGCTCTCACTGGCCTATTGTGCTTGCTGAGTCCAATTCTGCCCCTCAAAGCTGTCCTTCCCCTGCTGACTCAGTCTGCCATGTGTGGGGAGGGCCACTCTCCTTTCATAGTTGACTGTGAGAGAAGAGGCAGCGATAGAGTCACACAGAGGGAAGACAGCCTTTCTCCTGGGATGAGTGTGTGGTTAGAATTGGGAGCCAGCTTGAGAAATGAGAAACAGAGACTGCAGTGCTCTGAAGAGACAGACAGAGGTGTGAGGGTAGAGAGAGAGAAAATAAAGGAGACAGGGCCACAGAAGGCTGTGAGTGGAAGTGACCTTGCTCTCTGCAGCAAGCTGAGCCCAGGGAGGGATGACTTGCAGATCAGCCATCCGTGTCGCCTGAGTCACTGGCCATACGGCTGGTCTCCTGCATCTCCGCATCTCCCCTCTCGGTGTAAATGAATGCACCGCATCTATATGGATGTAGGTGAGCGTGCATACCCAGAACGCTGTTTAAGTGTGGAGTCCACACTCACTCAGAGGATCTGAGACCCCTCTCACGGGAATTAGGCATAAATATGGACATCAGCATGACAACTCAGCATTTTCACGAAATACAGCTTGTCAGTTCAAGGATCTTACAAGTTTTAAGGAAATGGCTTAAAAGATCACCTTCTTAAGAGTAGAAATTAATCTTTTAGATTGATGGAGACTGGGGAAAAGGAGACAGTAGGAGAAAAGAACTGAAGGCACTGGTTCAAGGGGGAAAGAAATAGAACCAGTTCCTCCATTTGCAAAACAATTCACCATTAACCAAAATATTTTTCCACACATTGATTCTTTATTCCTCACCAAACCATATGAAGAAAACAAAGCAAATATTATTGGCATTTGTATGAGAAAAGAGAGTTTCCTGGAGGTGAGGGAAGAGCCTGAAAAAAACACAGATGCAGGGCTCCAGAATTCTGACTCAGAGTCTACAGAACCTGAGCTGGGGGAGCGAGATCTCTGGATGACCTTCACTACCACCCTGCTACCGAGGGGAAGGTTATTGTCCAAATTCTAATTGAGTAAGCTCTTGTCCGGGCACTACCCAGACAGAAATAGTACACTAAGCTTTCTGTGTCTAAATTTCCTTATCTATAAAATAGAGATAATGATAATCCTCACCTAACTGGATGCTCTGGGGATTAAATAAGTAAATAATTATAAAGGGGCTAAGGAAATGTCCACACCAAGTGCGCACTTATTACTTTGCCCTCTTCTCCCCACCTCTCACTTGAAAGTACTTCCTTAAGAAAGAATTAACACTACTCATGCAGATTGGATGGAGCCGGAAGAGGACACAAAAATGAAGACTAAACACCCAGGGAAGATAAAGACTCACTTCAGGGTTTACATGGCTGGCTTTTCCAGTATCACCGACCTGTAGCCCAGCCCTCAGCATTAATTGTCACAGCAGGAATTCAGTTTGCTAAAATTCCAGGGAATTTCTCTTTCCTTTCATTCCGGTATCGCCTTCTGATCTATGGCCACAAAACACTACTTTTCATGCAGGACACAACACAGTTTTAAAGAGCTCATGTGACACCCTGGAACACTCGGTTTTCTTTGTCTCTCCCGGTGCTGTGCAGTGAACTCTCCTGGCTGTAGGGAGCCCTGACTGGTAGTGTTGGCTGGTTTCTGTGGTATAAATACTCCCACCACATCTGACTCCAAGCCACCACAGGCTTAGCAACCTGCTGCAGAACCCCTGAATACTTAATAATTGGCTCTGGCATGCAGTTGGGTCCCCCTCCTTCATTCCTTCCCCGTCTCTGTAAGAGGATTTAGTCTCCACTAGGTCCATTAAGCCTCACTGGAGATGGGCTCTTAAATCCAGCTCCCCAACCTGATCATCGCTGTGATCGACTCTTTCTGGACCCAAGGACCTCGTTGTGTAGGCAAGGAAGAAGAAATGTGGCCTCCTAGGAAAAGAAAGCAAACTAGCAAGCAAACCAGGGAGTGGAAGTTTCCGAGTGTTACTCCAAACCAAGGCATTAATAGATGGTTTGAACTGAAGACAAGCTAAGTTCACCTGCTCTTATTTTCTCCATTCATCAGCCTGCGATGACAGCGACCCGAGTCGCTGGGGTGGCAGGGAGCTTCATTAGGTCATGGTTTGTAAAGGCTCAGATACAAAAGCCTGTGTAATAGGAGTGCAAAGCCTCATTATTAGGCAATAACTCTCATCTGGCTGATTCAAATTGCACATCTCTCCGTGTCTAACCTTTTTCCAATTACGTCGTTTCATTTTTTTCTTCTGGATATGTTTTAAAGTCACTTTGAAGTGCCATAATTACTATTTCAATAAAAATCTCAGGAAGATGATGAGTTTAAAGCAAAAGAAAAAAGCAAGGGAAAACATGCTTCTCCTACGTCCTGTCCACAAAAAATTAAAATTTCATCCTCTGCTTTATAGGCAGTGAAATCGGTGCCTTATTTGGAGAGTGTTCATTCAAGGAGAGAATCTTTTTTGTGTGGAAATGATCATTGTACACTTGCCAGATAGTTAATTACATTAGGCTGTTCTGCCCGTGACTGCAAATCAGCTTCATACAGCAGGGACTTGTGGCCAAGATAATAGCAAAAGATAACGCAGTAAAACAACTGTGAAAAGAAAATAGTGCAAAGCATAAATGTTGAAAATTACTGTTTGTTTATATATATATATATATATATATGTATTTTTAGGAGGGCGGCAACATGCTCTTTGCTGTTATCACAAGCATTAAAGTTTAATAGACCAACGGTGAGTTATTTACTGCTCAGAAACACCTGCTCAGCGAGATAAAGTAGCAGCTATCTTTCTAGTTTTAAAATTGACATTCAGCCGGTTATATTTCTGGTCTCTCTCATCACTTAGATGGTTGTTGACTTTTCTTAAATGTCAAAGGAGGTTTTCAACTTAATTTCATTCCTGCAGCAAGTTTCTTCCTTGGACTCTCCAGAGGCCCTTCTTGTCTTGCCCTCTAAGTCAGCCCCAAGAAAGGGTTGCTAAAAGGAAACTTTTCATTTGAGGAGAGGAGCACATTTGCAACCAACTTTGTGCGTACACTGTGAAGGAAAGGAATTTACCGTATCTCATCCGTAATTACTCCTGCTTGCTCTCCACCCCGTTCCCAGGATGAATGACACATTAGGCAAGTGCGGTCAGTGCACACCTCTAGACAACACACATTCTGGCTGCATCCTGTGGCCCTGTGCAGTGGGGTCCTCAGAAATGGGTGTTTGCTGTAACATCACCTTCTCTAGATGCCTTCTCCATGCTATATCCACTGGCCGGTCTTCTCCATACTCCACAATCCGAATTCTATAGGATCAGTTCCGATCACTTTAGCCCCTCCCACTCCAAGCTCTTAACTACAGACCCCCGCACTGGATGGCGACCAGACTATGGCTAGACCTCTCGTGGGTGGGTGCTTGCATCCAGCCAGTTGTGGGCACTTCTGTGCAAACACACCGTCCATGACAATTGCCCAGGGCAGAGCCACCCTTGGGCAGTGTCGCCTCCTAGAGATGTGAAATGCTGCACCCACTCTGACAGAAACCTGTGTGGACATGGCGAGTTCCAAGGCAGGAGGTGCTGACCGAAGTGTGTCCTTCAACACTTCGTGTGGAGGTTGAGGAAGGAACTGAGGGAGGAATTTCAAGCAGTAGATCCTGGCTGCCGGATTGAGTTCCCAGGAGCTCTGCCACTGGATAACCCTGAGCATGGCCTCGTGTGTAAAGTAGGATTGGAGACATTACCTACCTCACGAAGTGGTCATGAGGATGAATGAGATGACATATACAAAATGCTGAGCCCAGTGTCTGGCCATGCTAAGTGCTCAATACCTGATTTGTTTTCTTTGGCGGTTTGCTTTATATTTCTCTATGGGTGTGCTCTGTGTTTGCCTCGAGTAAATAGAATTGAAGTTAATGGTAATTGTTGGTGCATGACACACGTCCATCATTTGTCTATGCAGAACTCTCTTTTATGTTATGTACTTATTTGTAATATGATAACAATCCAATCCCCATCCACAGACACCTCCTGCCCATCTCATTTCCTCCCCTCTCCCAAAGACATGACTGTTATTCTCAGTGCTGTGTGAATCATTTCCTAGCTTTTTCACGCTATTCCTATACATGCATATATATGCCTAACAATTCAATAGTTTGTCAAAGGCCTTATAAAAACAGAACCATGTGACAGGCATTCTTCAGGGACTTGCTGTTTCCCTTCCAAGTTCTGCTGTTCGCCAGATCTGCATTCCTTCATTTTTACTTATTTGCCATATTCCATTGTGAGGCCAGGAACACAGATTATTTAAGGGCTCAGGAAATGTTAGTTTTTTTTTTTTTTAACTATGACTCAATACTAACAGCACCTTCTCCTCCTCTCCCAAAATAATGCCCAGGCTCCCCTAGCTCTTCGCTCCACCCTTTTATTCAACACATGTCGCCACGCGTCTAGAATTGCTCTTCTGACCAGCAAGGAACCAACAAGATGCACATGCCGCTTCCCTCTCCCCATTCCCAGGACTCTGCACCTTAATTACACCCCTGCTTGGTCTTCTGGCTCCTATACGGAGAGAAGAGAGCCAGACAAGTAACCGATAGGAACAGTGAACTGGCTGTCACCTGTTAATTTTTTCAGTGAAAATAGAAAGAGCTTTATTGACAGGGCTGTTCTGCAACCGTGAATCTATAGCACTGCATCATTGGCATTCTTATTATCTGGAACTACTGCACTCCGGCCCCGTTTCGGCCCCCTCCTCCACCGCCCTCTCCTGTCCTTTCATGGATTGTTTCAGCAGAAACACTGCAGACTGCAATACCAGGAGGATTCCTGGGCAGGTAAGAAAAGCAGGAAGGAATGTGCCTGCATGTTGCCGGAATACAGAATTGGCAAATAAGGCAGGGTTCCGGGTGCCAGTCCAGTTTCCTTCCTAGACACCAGTGTGCAGAAAATCATAAAATGACCCTTAGTATTTCAGCCAAGCTCCCTCCCAGGTGATTATTGTAGCAAAACTCACACAATGAATTCTGATAGATTTTGGAAGATCGAAGCAAGAAAATGAAGCCACTATAAGCACGTAGCCAAGTAGGTAACCTGGCTTTAAATTCATGTACTGATCCGGAAGAAAAAGGCATGCTGCCAACATTTCATGCTAGGTTACCTAAGTTACGTCACTTTTTTTACATGCTGATTTTGACCTTTTTCCCACCTCAGAAATATATAACCAGGCTTCTGATTAGAAGCTAGATGCAAAGGTTGTAATTTCATTCTTTTTTTTCTTTTATAAAAGCGATCACATCTTTCTCTCATCTTCTTTGATGCGAGAGGTAGGGCAGGAGGAGGGAACACAGGGAGAAGGTAATTGAACGTGAACTAAAGGATGTTCTGTACAGTAGCCCATTGCTGGTGTAGAGGCCACATTAGAAAAGTTTCCTTTCACTTATTCTAGAACATTTTCAATGTTTATAAGTTGGCACATTTATAATCTCTGTCCCAGCCCTCAAGGCACTAACACACTGGGGCAAGCAAAGCATCTCGTTATCAGAGCCCATCGGGATGGTGTGCTAATAGAGCTTGAACAAAGGCCCATGTCTGCCATGAGGACAGAACATTTTCTACGTGTATTTTTCTATGTGTTACTTTTCTCATTGCTGAGACAAAATACCCAACACCCAAAATGAAAGGAGGAAAGGTTTATTTAGCTCACAGTTTGTAGAGGTTTCAGTTCATAGCTGGCTGGCTCCAAGGCAGGGTGGCATGGCAGAGGGGCAACATAGAGCAGGCAGGCAGAAGGCAGCAAACAGCAAGCAGCAAGTGACAAGCAAAACAGTGGCCCTCTTTCTGTCCCTTATTTCCTATCCAAACTACCCACCCTTAGGGCAGGTAGCACTCGCACCCAGGGTGGGGCATCACACCATGAATCAATCCCAGCATCACAACCCTGATCCCAGCATCACACACTCTAGATCCAGCCACCTCCAAAAAGTCCCATCTATCAGCACATGAGGCTGTAGAGGGCCATCTAGATACAAGCCATGACACTATGGATGGTGAAAAACAAAATTTGTTACACCCACACAGCCCATACTCACATGGTTTAGCTATTCTACTATATTCATTCACTAACACAACTTTACTACTACAGGAATCTTTTGCCCAAGAAGGTAAAATTCACTAATAACTGAATATTCTTGAAAGTCCATTGAAAATTGCTAAAATTTTCAATCGATAGCATCAAATGATTGTGTATGCTCCAGATCACTTTCAGTCTTCTCCAAGTCCCCACCATCCTGTGGCCACCAGTCATGATCTTTACCCAATGCTGACTGTGCTTCTGGGCTTAAAGGCACACTTCACAGCTTCATTAGTACCCGGCTTTGCCACAGTCTTTCCAAAATGCCACAAGGGCTCTGTAACCAGAACAGAAGACCATAGTAGCTCAACGTAGCAGGTGGCCATGACCATGTTCTTCCTTACAGTCGGCAGGAAAATCAGCTTGGACTTGTCAATAGCTGATCCCAGTGCCGGGGTTTGACAATGAGGAGGAAAACACGAGAGGAGAAGAGACAAGCAAGCCGTAAAAGATGATTGCGACTTGGCCAGCTATGGAAAAGCAGGAAGAATATCCCAAGAGGGGAGAAGAGATAAGCAAAGACAAACAGATTTAGGTTCCCGGGTCGCTGCAGGGCTCTAGCTAAACCATGTCTGAGGCACCTTCCCCTTCTCCCAGTATAGAGCATGGGGCCACAGTAAGGCCCCTCCCACAGAGGAGCACTACTGACCTGCAGGGCTATCACGCCAGAGGCTTAGGTTACCCAGTCACCCAGAAGCAGACTGCTGCACTTCTCGCTGTGGATCGCCCATCTCCTGGGCTCTGTCTCCTCCACCGCATGACTGCCTTACTCTTCAGTTTTCACTGCACTCTGTCGCAAGAAGTCATGTGGTTTCGTGTGCACTGCATCCAAATCCACTCCCTGTGCACATCATTTAGCCAGGCGCTCTCGTCATCATCAGCATCAGGTCCTCAGAATCTATGCTGAAGAAAGCTGCCCACTGAATACACTCGGACACCACACAGTTAGCTCTATGTACCCAGAGAGTTCTTCTTTTTCCCAAGTTGCTCTCCTTCCTAGGTGCTGCGACACAACATTGAAAAGATCTCTCAAGGAAGTGTGTTCTTCCCAGAATCCTCTGAATGGAGTGAGATTCTGTAGGCTGGGCTTAGGTTAATATGGCTCCTGCATCATATTGGCTTGGTCTTGTGGTCCAGATGCGTCCTCGCTACCTGGAAAGAAGCTATGACCCCAATACACCTACTTGCCATATGCCATTTTCCTCATAAAAGTATCCTTTCCATTCCCCAAGACAATCTGTACTCTGAAGGCAACCGAGAAATCTTTGGGAAATCTTTGATCCTCTTAAGTTACAAGGAGTCCAGTATTGACAGGTGGAATGAGTAAAGGATTTGTTGGCAGACAGATCTGGGTCCAATCCTGGCTATAACCCGGACTGCAATCTCAGCTGGGCTCCTTAAACTTTCTTAAATTTACCACAGGATGAAAGATAGCGGCCCTGATAAAACAGGGCTTGGGCTGCGAAAGGAGAAAAAGCACCTGGCACACTGCATTGAACCAGCAAAGGTTCATTTCTCTCCTCTTATCCCCAGCTCTTATGCACAGGGCCTGATTCCCATTCAATGTATACACTTTGATTAAACCTCATATTAATAAAAGCCTTGACCTTTTAAAGCAAGAAATGCAAGATTTCATGTCCCTTAGCAGCTGTCTGTGGTAGGAAACCACGGGCTTTCTTTCTCCGCACTCTCCATTGCATTCACATGGGTAGCTGAATCACATAACTGAAGATTTAAAATTGTGTCTACACTTGTGTGGAGCTGGAGCGGGCTGCAAAGCTGGGGAGGTGGTGGCTAAGCAGAACCTTCAACCATACAAAGTGTAAAACCTCCAGTGCAAGCCAACCTGTCACGCTAGGTGTTGCCTATGAAGTTGTTATGGCCTGGAGCATGCAAGTCACCGCCCCTTGGCAGAAATCCCAAAGGCTTTAGCATTCATGCCTGCCCGGCATTTCCCCGGGTTCTCCTGTGAGCTACAGTAATCTCCCTTAGCCTGCCGCTGGATGAAAAGTATATTAGTCCCCTGTCTTTCTCAGCCGTCAGTGCACACACTCAGCTAATTTAGTGCTCAGAGCGTGGTTCTCCAAGACAAGTCATCTTTAAACACGGCTCGCATGCACCCACATTTCTTGGCAACCTGCAGAAAATAGGTCTGATTTCAAAGCCAAGTGCTCAAAGGGAACAGGAAGCTGGGTCTGGGAGAGGAGATGGAGCCGCTTGCCTTGAAAGCTTTCTTGTTAATTTTGGTCTCAGTCCCTGTCCCCGGGTCTTCAGTTAAAACTGACTAGAGCTACCTCCATCCTGAAAGATGAATACAGCATTTCCCAATAAATGCTGAACCACTGCCCAAACCTCAGATCTCAAGGCTTTCCTAAGGTTATGGTCACCAAGGCTGACTCTTAAAAGTAATGGCAAGAATACAAAACTGCAAGAATCAAAGAATGCTGGGAGGGCCCTGGGAGTTTCACAAAGACCCACAGCGCCCTCTGCTGGGCACGAGCCCGAGAGCACCAGTGGCGATTGTAGCCTTCCGGGTAGCTCAACCACGGCGCTCTGGGTCCACACAACATACACTCTGACCTCTCAAGCCTCTCCCTGGCTCACCTGGGACTCAGAAAACAATTCTTGGTATGCCTCAGATTTATGTTCCTCTCATATCATCATACAGGCCAACATTTTTTAAATGTTTATGAATAATGCATTTGGAAACTGTCCCTTGAAAATTCTTTATATTGCAAGAAGGTGAAGAGTAAGAAAAAAAAAATTCCAGAAAACATTGTGAGAATGGTTGATTAAGTCTCAGGTTGAATCAAGTGATTTCATACAGAATGTCGATTCCAGTTTTTGCCTGGGAAATTTCTAACCAGTTCCATAGGTAATCTTAGAGGTAGTGAGGGGCGCACAAATGAAAGGTATACAAGAAGAAAGCTCAAAAGATTGTCATGGAATTTACCATGAATACTTGACACAGTGTGCCCACCTGCAGAAGCTGTTTCAGAGAAACACGAAACTACTATCATTACCTATAGACAAATATGGCTCAAATGATAGAAATACCAGCAGTAGAGACATCATTAGAAAATCAAATAAAAATTTGATTCAGGGCCAGAAGACTTGAGATTTCTCTCATTTTACACATCTTTGAAACTTGTTAATGCATTCAAGAGATATTTGAACACCCACTGTTTGCCAGAAACCATAATAAATCCTGGGACACGTTGGTAAACGAGTCAGTGACCATCTGCCTCCTTAAAACTCACAGTCCAGTGAAGGGGACAATATGACCAAGCTCTGTAGCTCAGTAGGGTTGGTGAGATAAAAGGGTAAGTCCAAGATAATCGTTATACTTTAGATTGAAAATGTTCCCCCAAAAGCTCACGTATCAGAGGATGGGCTTGGAAAAGCGACTGGGTTGTGAGGGCTCCAACTTCATCAGTGGCATTATGAGCAGATGATGGAATTAGGAGACAAAGCCACCATGAAAGGAGCAGATCATGCAGGTGTGACCTGGGGAGCCACATCAGTTTCCTGACTTCTTCCTGACCTCTCTGCTTCCTGGCTGCCATGAGCTGAGCAGGTTTCTACCACCACACTCTTCTGTCACAATGTTTCCACCTCATCACAGGCCTAAACCAGTGGAGCTAGCGGACCATGAACTGATACCTCCAAAATCGTGAGACAAAATAAGTCTTTCCTCCTTCAAGTTGTTTTTCACGGGTATTTTGTCACAACAATGAAAAACCAACTAACACAATGTTCTTGGAGGGCATGGCAAGGAGCATAGTCCAGAGAATCAAAGACAATACGTGTGAAAACATCTAAAGAACTATATGAGTGAGATCTTCACCCAATATTCTGCTTTTTAATTATGGTTTTATATATAGAGAGAGAGTAGGATGTGTAATTGTAACCATTTTGAGTGTACAGTTCAATAGCATTAAGTACATTTACAGTGCTGTGCAACCACCACCATCCCTATTTCCAGAATTTTTTCATCATTCCACAGAATCTCTACCTCTTCAAAAATGCTTCTATCCTCCCTGCCCTTGGTAACCTCTTTTATACTTCCTGTGTCTGAATTCAGCTACTGAAGGTACCTCATATAAGTGGAATCATACAATATTTGTCACTTTGTTCCTGCCATATTCCACTTTTCATGAGGTTTTCAAGGTTCATCCACATCGTAGCATGTGTCAGACACAACTCTTTTTAAAGTGGCATAGTATCTAATATATGTATGTACTATGCTCTATTTATACTTTCATAATTTGACGGAAATTTGGGTAGCTTCTGACTGCTATGAACATTGGACTACAAGTATCTTTTCAAGCATGGCTGTGGTTCCTTTGGATCTGTGCCTAGAAGTGGAATTTCTGGATCCTGCAGTAACACATGTTTACATTTTGAAAGACTCATCATACTGATTTCCACAAGAGTTGCACCATCTAGTAATTCCATAGGCAATGCACAGGGTTCCAGTTTCTCCACCTCCCCATTAAGAAGTTATGTTGGGGTTTGTCTATTTTAAATGTATTACAATGACCATTCTAATGGGCGTGAAGTGGTATCTCACTCAGATTTCGATTTTCATTTTCCTAATGACTAGTGATGTTGTTGAGCATCTTTTCATGTGTTTATTGGGAATGTGTGTATCTTCTTTGTCCATTCAAGATGCTGGCCCATTTTTGAATTGAGTTTTTTGATTTTGTAATTGCATCATGGGAGTTCTATACATATTCAGAATATTAATTTCTTCTCGTGTATATGATTTGCATATATTTTCTTTCATGTTGCCTGTTCACGCCCTTAATAATGTCCTTTCGTGGGACTGTGGATGTAGCTCAGTGAATAGAATGCTGCCTAGCAAGTATGAGGCCCTAAATTTGAATCCTAGAAGCACAAAATAAAAAATAAATAAATACATAAAATGCCTTTTAGTGCACAAAAAATTAAATCAACACTATCTATCTGCCATTGATGTCACTCCAAATCCAAATCCAAAGTCAGGAAGTCACCAGGGTATGTTTTCTTCCAAAGGTTTTATAGTTTTCACTCTTAGGTTTAGGCTTATGTTTAAGTTTTGGTTACTTAACTTTTAGTTTTTTTTTTTGTATAAAGTATATATTTTATGTACATTCCATGTATCTTATTTGTGGTCACCTTGGAATTTACAAATAACTCTGACTTTTTTAATTGATAGTAACTTCAATCACCTGTGACAATTCTACACTTTTAATTCTCTGTCTTGCACTTTACAATACTGATGTCACAAATTACATCTTAAACATTATGTGCCCCCAAAACATAAATATATACTAATTTTATGAGTTTGTGTTTTAAGTCATGTAGGAAAAAAGCAAGTGAAACAACCACCAAAATTACAACAATACTGGCTTTTTAATTTGCCCATGTGTTTACCTTTATCAAATTTATTCTTCTTTTTCAGAATTGTTTTGACAATTATATCACCTTTTCCTTTATGTATAAATCTTAGAATACTATTGCTTATATTAACTAAAAAGAAATTACTGGTTTTTGATGAAAATTACATTAATCCTGCATGTCAATTTGAAGAGAATTGACATCTTTACTGTGTGGAATTTAATAATACCATATTGGTGTTAGGTTCCAAGTTTCAACATACAGATTTTGGTGGGACAAATATCCAGACCATAACATGTGGCATAAAATTCTTCTTTAATATTGCTTAATTGTTTTTATGACTATCATGCTAAGGATTTTTGTACATGTGCTCATAAGAGATGCTGATATATTGTTTTCGGTACTTGTCTTATTTTGTATCAGTGCAACACTATTTATGAAGTGAATTTCTAAGTGTTTCTTTCTCTTTTGTTTTCTTAGTGATTGTGTCGCTCTTTGAAAGAGCTACAGAGGTGTTAATTAGCAAAGGTGTTAATCTTTAAAGTTTGGCAGAATTCTCCATTGAAACAATCTGAGTCTGGAGATTTCCCTTATGTAGGAGTTTTTAAATGATGAACTCAATGTCTTTGACAATGAGGAAGTTACTCAAATTGTCCATTTCACACAGTGTGAGGTGTGTTGGTTTGAGGTGTCAAATGTACAGGTGTAGGGCTGTCTGCAGCCCTCCTTCATTGCCCTTTTGATATCTGTAAAGAGTGTGTGATATTCCCTGTTTCACTCCTGATATTGATCATTTGTCTCTTTTCTCTATTTTCTGTGTTGGTCTTATAACTTATTTTGGAGGGGAGGATTTCTTTTCATCTTTTTAAAAAACAACTCTTTGTTTCACTGATTTTCTCTATTGTTCGTCTGATTTTCAATTTTCTAGTTCTTTCCTCTTATCCCTTTATTTCCTTCCTTCTACTTGACTTAAATCTACTTGCTTCTTCTTCTAGGTTCTTCAGTATTGATTTGAGGCTTGTATTCCTTTTTAAAGTATGACTTTAGTACCATAAATTCCCTCAGCATTACTTTAGCTGTGTTGCACAAATTTCAATATATTTCCATCTTTGTTCAGTTCACTATTTGCTTTATTTCTCTTGAGGGTCTCTTTGACTCATGGATTATTTAGAATCATGCTGTTTAGTTTCCAAGTGTTTGAAAATTTTCTTGTCATTTTTCTGCTTTTGATTTCTACCTTTATTCCATTCTGGTCAAAGGACACCCTCTGCTTCTATTTAATTCTTTCAAACTTATTTAGGTTTGCATTATGGCCCAAAATATTATCTATCTTAGTATATCGCCAGCATTTTTAAGTGTACATCTACTGTTGTTGGGTGGCATGTAGTGTAAATGTTTATTAGATTCTGCTGATTGCTGATGGTGTCAATTTTTTCCTATGGCAGATAATTTTCTGTAATCTATCAATTGCTGAAAGAGGAGTGCTGTAGTCTCTAACTGTAAGTGTAGGTTTGTCTGCTTCTTTTAGTTCTATCAGTTTTTGCTCACTCTGCTTTCTTGGATTCTGCTCTTGCGACGGAGTGAGCTGCGCTCCTCCTTGTCATTGCCAGTTCCAGGAAGACGTCTAAGTTTCCCTCTTGACCCCCATCAGCACCTTAGGTCAGGGCTCCTTGTCCCTCCCAGGCAGGTGTCTCTCTTGCTAGGTTTTCTCTCTTGCTAGGTTCCCCTTTCTTGGTCTTTTAGCTAGAAATGTTAGAATTTATTGAGGCTTTCCCCCTTCTGTATCCATTTTTTATATTGCTGGTTTCTCTAGAAACAGTTCTGGAACACATAAAGTGAAAAGAAAATTCCAGGCAATCCATGACCGCATCTTTCCTTCAGCCCAGACTCTAGCCAGTCAGCATTTTTTTTCCTACATTTCAGTCATCTTACGTCTGATTTATATATGAAGTCCTGTTTTTTAGTTGTATTTGGTAGGAATTATCATAAAAGTATCAATTCATTCTAAAATATGTTTGAATCCTCAAATTTATGGTTAAAATTTACTCAAGGATCATAAAATATTGTAACTCGTGAGGAGTAACACGAAGTTGAGAATTCACTTCACCCCAGGGCTTCCTAGAGGTGTTCTGCTGTCCCTTCAGCCCCAAGTCTTCCCTGGCTGGTGCTCTTCCTTTCCTCGGAACAAGGAGATATGAAGTACATCCTTTTCTTCACTGCCTGATGAGGAGGCTTGTCATTCACAGTGATGGGATGAGTCAGGAAGTTACTTCTCTCAAAATTACATCCTTCGGCACTAACCTTATTTGCCACATGAGCCCCATCTTCCTTGGTGGTAATGCGCATGAAAGATGGACAAAGGAGAGTCGTGAGGGGCAGGCGGCACTCTGGTATTGTACAGGAAATAAGAATCTATGAAATGAATTCACAAGGGCTCCACATGAAGTATATAGTCAAGTGAGGAGAAAGCAAAACCAAACAAACTAGTGTCACGACGGTATGGTCAGCCTCAATCCCACCACTCTCTCCTGCTGGCAGATGCAGTGATAGGATGAGGTTTCTCTTCAAAACTAACTCTCCAGTTGCTGTGATTACTTCAAAGATTGTTTTGTTTTGGAGACCATTCTTGGTATCCATTTTAACCTTCTTTCCCCTTCTAATGATGCTTAAGACCAAAAGAAAAAAAAAATAGGACAAAATACACAAAACCATGAAATAAGGTAGAAGGTATACTCAAAAAAAGTATAAAATAAAATACTGTTATTAAAGAAAACAAAAATAGCCCTTAAATTAGGAAAAAGCACAATAAAAACTATTTCAGAAGAGAGGGCAAATATTTCATAAATAAAGAGGTAAAAATCTGCAAAATGAAAAGGGAACACTTGTTTTGTTCAATATGGTTGAGCTATACATCTAAAAAATGTTTAATTGTGTACATAAATTTGTATATTATAAATTTGGCAGAGTTGGCATGAAATAAAGTTTTGAAAGACTTGAATACTACAATTAAGAAGCCTCTTGAGTGAATATAGAAAGCAATGTTGGGGGAACATATCTAACAGGTCTTTTCATGTGGTGGGGATTCCACTAGAGTAATGTTTTCAGCCTTTTGCCAATCCTAACGTACTCTTATCCAAGAGATTAAGATGAGTTTTATGCATACAGAAGAAGTATGGCATACAGACACCAAAACTTGCCTCTTCTCCTTCCCTTCCAACCAAGCTTCTGAGAGAAGCCATGTGACCTTACCTAATATCGCTATGATGAAAATGGGCATCCATTGCCACAGAGGGACACCCCAGGCCAGCACTCCCTGAGACCACATGGGTCATTCTTCTAAATTTGAATTTTAGTGTAAAGATATATGGCTGTAAGCCACACTCTCTAATATCATCTTGGCTAGTTGTAAAAGGAGTAGTTTAGGTCCTAAATAAACCAATATTTTGATTTACTTCTTGAAGGTACCAGAATTCTTGTATAAAACACAAGTGTGTTTTTGTTGGCTGCCCTCTAAAAATCCAACAGTCACTACAGAAGTCACCTTCAGTTTGAATTCCTGTGGGCCACTTACTAAGATTCCCACCATACTAGGTCATAACACTCATCTCAACAAAGTTTGAGGAACTGGTAACATATAAAACATATTCTTTAGCTGAAAAAAGGCACTCAACAGAAATCAATAAGTAAAACACTATTAAAACCCATTTTTGAAATTGCAGACTAAAACATTTCTAAATAATTCATAGATCAAAGAACATATTTTAATGGAATCTTGAAAATACTTAGGACTGAAAGATAATAAAAGTATGCATATCAAAACTTGTGGGATACAACTAAAGTGATACTTAGAATAAATTTGCGGCCTCAGATCCTTATAAAAGAAATGAGTAAAGACTAACAAGTTGAAATAAGCATCCATCTTAACAAGTTAAAACAGAACACCAGAATAAATATGAACCAAGTTGAAGTAAGGGCATAATAATTTTAAAAGCAACTACTAATGACACAAAAGATAATGAAGATCATTGAAACCAAAATGGCAGATCAAGGAAAAGATCAATACTGTTCACAAACTTGTAGCAAGATAAAAAGAGAAATACCACCACCACCACTACCACCAAAAATGAAGAGAATAATAATATTTTAGATTTATTAAGCATTTAAGTATTAAATGCCTAGCTGGAAATACAACAGATAATAAAATGACTATAAGTAAGTATTATGAAGAACTTCATGCCCCTAAATTTTGAAGTATAAATAAAAGACACCTAAGAAAAACATAGATTACAAAGATTGAATAAGAAATAGAAAGTACAAATCGTCTGTAATCAGTTTTTGCTGAAGCAGAATAAATCTCTCTCATCAATGAAAACATCAAATACATACATATTTATAGGCAAATTCTATCTAATATTCAAAGAAAATGGAAAAAGTTAATACAGAAAAAATACTTCAAAATATTTTAAATGAATAAAAACATATCAACCTCTTTTAAACAATAGGCATGCAGTTTATTCTAAAACCTTACAAAATTGATATAAGCTTTACTTTTTAATCTTAGATGTAAAATTTCAAAGGCAAATATTACTAGCAAAGCAAGAAAGTAACATATGGTATTAGTGGCCAAAGTAGACTTATTTTTAGGAATGTACAATTAGCCCAGTATTACTGAAAAACTTCAGATTTTTAAAATACTAGAATAGCTTGTATCAGATTAACTACAATACAGCTAACAATTGTACACTCTGGGAAAATGTATAAGAATTACTTAAAGGAATAAAGAGAGGCAAAAATTGAGGGAATTAAATTTTTGAAAGAAGGGAAATATGCTAGTAGAGGTACCTGTTTTTTCTTCTTTGAGATAGGGTCTCACTATGTAGTTCAGGTTGCCCTTGAAGTCATTATATAACTCAGGCTGGCCTCCACCTAGAGGCAATCCTCCTGCCTCAGCCTCCTGAGTGCTGGGATTACAGGTGTACACCACCATGCCCAGCTTAGCAGAGATACAATTTAGAGGGCATATAGATCAGAGTTCTCCTGAGAAATGGAACCAGGATACGTAAATATGCACATGTATACATATGTATAGCTAAATGCAAATAACAATATGATAATATATAAGAATGGCATAAATAAATGTATACAGTATGTAACATGCATCAAAGAACTGGCTCAAATGACTGTGGGAGCTGGCAAATCTGAAATCAGAAGGAAAAGGCAGCAGACTGCCAGGTAAGAGCTCAGGCTAAAGTCCTGAGGTAGAAATCTTTCCTCAGTGAAACCTCATTTTCGGTTTTAAAGCTTGAACCAAGGGATGGAATGAGACCCATCCACATTACAGAGGACAGTCTCTTTCCCGGAGTGTCAGCTCACTGCAGATGTTAAGTGCATCCACCAGATGTCTCCACGGCAACCCCCATGTCAATATGTGACTGCCTGCTGGGTGCTACAGCCTGGCCCAGTCAGCACGTGCAACTCACCATTGTGATGGCCCTTCCTCTAGCGGCACTAAGCCAAGAAGCACAGGTTGTTTGTTTGTTTGTCTTAACTTGCAACATGTGGGGACAAATCTAAGGCTACCAGAGAAGCTGGAAATGGAAAAGGGAAGTCAAAGAACAGAGAGAAGCAAAGGGGAAGAAGCCCCCAAATCTGTGCACAAATTCTTCTCAAGTCCTTCTCTGACCCTTGAACAGCACTGGCAAAAGGAAGGCTTCAAAGAATCCAGTAGAAGGCAACAACTAGGGGGCAAAAACTAAGGAGAAAATTCCTCTACTGACACCCACAGTGGAAGTGTTTGACTATATCAAAATTAAGTGTTTTCATGTAATAGAATTTCAAATTTGATTCTTACTAAAACACAACTGGTTTCCATTAAAATCTCAGAATTACTATGTGAGGTATGATCCAAAAAATGCATTGAGTGTTTAAATTTTTAAAATTTACTACAGCAAAAGATGCATTGTCACTAATCTTCCTCAAAATATTTCTTACTTTGAACACACATATCCCATCCAATTGTCCTTGCCACTTTCTGAAGCAGTTCCGGAAATCCTCCTTCCTCAATGTCTTTAGTTGCACTGTGTGGCTGCCTCCATATTTGGAGTCAATTCAAAAAGTTGACCTTTCATAGTCATTTTGACTTTGGGGAAGAGCCTGGAAATCACATAGTGTCAGATTCAGTGAATAAGGTAGAGGAGAAAACAACACAATATTTTTATTTGATAAAAAAATTACTGGGCCCTGAGTTCGATCCCCAGCACACACACAAAAAAAAAAATTACTGAAAACATTTGATGAATGAAGCATGTTAAAAAAATTAGGATGAGTGCTTAAATTGAATAAATGACTACAGTAAAAGACATGTTGCCACTGATTCCCTCAAAATACTCCCCTACTCCCCTTTGTTTCAAACACACTTATTCCACTATTCTTGGCAATATCTCTTTAACTGTAATAAATTTTTTCAATTTAAATAGTCAACATATTTTTGATCACCCCTTGTATTTAGGAATAAAGGATACAAGCAGAACTAAGAATATATCTCTAGCACCAAGGGCAAAGATGAAACAGAGTTGTTCCGAAAAAGTGTAAAATCAAACCTCTGAAAGTTCAAGGTGATTAGTCAGTAATTTTTGTTCCAGCCTCCTTGAACAAAAATAATCACTCTCCAAAAGAACATAAAAGAGTGAAGTTTCTACAGCATAACCAATGTTATAAGAAAAAGAAGTAAATAGAAACAGACTCCAAGATAATTAGTTGTTCAAATTGCATAACAAGAATTTTAAGAATTTAAAGAAAAATCTGAATGTCATGAATAAACAAATAGGGAAATGCATCAGAGACATGGAAACTACGAAAGAACCAAATGGAAACTTTACAATTGATAATATAATACCTGGCAAAGCAATAATAACAATACACTGGATGAGCTTAATAGTAGACTGAAGATTGCAGAAGAAAGAATCAATTAACATAAACACAGAAATGTTGAGCATTTTAAATCTGAAGAACAGAAAAAATTTAAATGAAATCCCTGAATTGTCTTGAAGGAAACAGTACTATAATATATGTGCATATGGAGATAGACCAAAAGAAGAAGTGGTAAAGAAATGCAAAGATGTTTGAAACATAATGGCTAAAAAATCCTATGCATAATTTTTGAAATATTTAACTTATAATTCCAAGATGGTCAAAGAAACCCAAGAAGGCTGAATACAAGGAAAACCAAAAGTGAGCACACCCTTACACTGCACCTCACTGTCTGAATGCGGAGAAAGCTGTGGGCGGAGGGCACGACTCACTGTTATCACAGGGAGTGTGGGGAGGGTGGAGGAGAGACAGCATGCAGATGAGCCGAGAGCATAAAAATGTGTCTACAGTGAAAATATGGACATGGTGCCATTTATCTGAAATAACAGGTAGCATATATTATGAAAAGAAATGCATGAAGAAATGGTTACCAAAATTAATTAATGGTGGCTATTTCAGTGTGACCTTTACTTTCTTCTTAATATTTCATGAACTGAAGAAATTTATTACAATGATCATGTATTATTAACCTAATCATGACTTTTCTAAGTCTTCCTTTTACATATAAAAAAGCTTATGTCAGGGACCCGAGATTTCATCTACCCTCATGGTGATAGTGCATAATTTTTTCATCTATTTATTATAAAGCAATACACACAGATGCTGGTCCAGAATTCAGTTGTACAACATAAAAAAAAAATCTAGGCATAGAGATCATACATAATTTACAATTTTGGTCAGCTTCATAGAATAGTTTAAAGTCATTTTAGTGTACTTTCAAAAGGACTCCGTCACTTCCGTTTTGAAGCAGGCGACAGATCAGGTTTAAATGTATCAGCTGAGATCTACAAGGCTCAGCCTATGATTTTTTTTTTCTAGGTTAACCATCAAGAAGAAGTAGCTATTCTATGTGAGTCCTGTCAATAATTGAAGAGCAAACAAAACGAATACTTCTTCCATCTTGAAGATTACTATCCCAATGAAGGAAGACTGGAAATAACTGAAAGGGATAAGAAAATTGCAGAGCACGTGAAAAGATAGTAAATACTAAAGAGAAAATTTCAAGAAGGGATCAAGACAAGGAGAATCAGACATAGCAGAGTGTGCACTTTTAAATAGACTTCAATGAGGTGAGAATTTTATGGCAAACTCAAGAAGGAGGTCTGAGAATGGTCCATGTAGATATTTAGGGAAGAATATTTGAAATCAATGAGAAAGTGGACACAAAAATCTCAGTGAAAGTATGGTAGCACACAACTTCAATCCCAGATATTTGGGAGCCTGAGGCAGGAAGACCACAAATTCAAGATCAAATTAGTAAGACTCCACAAATAAAAAGACTGGAGGTATAGCTCAGTGGTTCATAGCTTGTCTATCATGTAGGGCTTCTAGGTTCAGCTTCCAGCAGCAAATACACACACACACACACACACACACACACACACTCATAAACTAATGAAAGGTAAAATAGATCTCGGTCAGAGAAAATGTCAAAACACCTATTTGTGATTTAGAGGCGAGAAAGGATTATTCTTTAAATATTTGAAAAGAATAAATCCTAAGGCAAAGATGTGTTAAATATGATTAAATCAAAACTATTTTTGTTTAATAGAAAAAAATAAAATTATCAGAGTAATGAGAGACTGTAAGAGAATATTAGCAATGTCTGAAGCTGACAATTTACAAATACACAAAGAACTCTTTTAAGCCACCGAAGACTGATAGCCCCAAATAGAAAACGGGCAAAAACATAAATCAGCAATTAAAATGGAACAAACCCCGAGAGCAAGTAAGCAAATCAAGAGATGCTCAAATTCAGTCGTAATCACAGAAGCAAATAAAAACAGGGAACTGCCATCGCGTCCTTGTTACTTTGGTTAGAACGCAGGAGTCAGCGATCTCGGCCCCGCGTGGAATGCTGGGACAGAGAGAAGCCGAAAGGGTGCAGCTGTGAGTAGAGCCGCCGGCCAGCAGCTGCCCAGGTCGGGTTTACATGTGCCTGGTGAGCCAGCGCTTACACCCCTGTGTGTAGCGGAGTGAATTTCCGCCACAGGTCCCCATGGGACACATGCAAATGTCCACTGCAGCCCTGTTTACGTAACAGGGTTCAGAGCAGTCTAAGCGACCATCACTGACCAAGAATTAGAGAACGAATTTGGTGGATGCTGACAAAGTTGGAGGAGACATTTAGAAAGAATGAACTAGAGGTTCACAGAGCACTGTGACCGGCACTTTGACGCTAAATGAAGTGAAATGGGATTTCTAATTTATCATTATTTCTGTAAATTAAAAATACACACGTACAAAATAAAACATATTTTATAGGGCTACATATAAACAAATGACACATAGCAACATATTGGAACAACAGCCAGTGGTAAATGACAAGAATGTGAACGGGAAGGGGGCAAAGATGAAAGTGCAAGAATGAACAGGGAGTGGAGAAGAGCAGTTCACTGCCTTCTGCAGAATCTTCAGGGAAATGGCCTCCAACGAGGGTGACAACTTCAAATATGCAGGCAGAAAAATACAAACCTATAAAAATAAAGGCAAATATGCCAATTTCAGGGGAACAACAGTATTTCAAAAGGAGTAGCAGAAAGCAAGCCTGCAATAATTTCATTGGCTGAACGTGGTGCATTGTTATTTCTTTTCATCTAAAATATAAGCTATAAACTTTATTCATATTTAATGTATAAGTTAACCTGGAACTCTGGCTCACGACCAAAGACATTTGGAATCTATGTGCAAGAAAATGAAGAAAATGCAGCAAATCCTCTAAGTATTTCTGTCTTCTCTCTCTGTCCCAGGGTAGTTAGCTTCTGTGAGTACTTCCTGTGGCTTTGTGATGTCATTTCCTTTTGCCGCTATTAGTTTCCTGTGGTGTTTGTGCTTTCCTCAGCCCAGGCTGCCTGATGACAGATGTGACTTCCAGCTGTGTCTATATAGCAACCACAGCGGGTTCATTAATAACAATTATTAAGTACTTTATGTTACAAATTAAGCCTGTGGCAATAGAGAAAACATCCAGTCATTTGTTTTATGGCCTCTTGTCAGAGCTAACTATAAATTCCCATTATCTCAACATTATCAGCTCCGCAAAATGAATCTAAGCATGAGTCATAAATAAAACTACCAAACAGCTCAATCATTCTGGAAGGAACAGAGCATAAATTAACACTTGACGATGTGAAGTTATATATGAACTTAAATAATAGCTCAGATCTTCCTGTCAGCTAATTATGTAAATTATTACTTTTAAGACTTACATTTGTAGTTTCATGGCTGGTGCCTTCATTTAGACACACAATTAGAGCTCAGTAAATATGCATTCCATACATTTCCCTCCCATAACCCTGGAGTCCGCACTAATGATGGATGAAGAATAGTGAAAATGAAAGGAGGAAAGTTTCACCTGTGAGAATATCTCTCAGGACTATAAGGAGTAAGAAAAAAAATCACATTTTCCCTGAATAGTACATTTCAAGGAAGGATTGCTACACTTGAGAAGATTCATAGAAAAGGAAGAACAAACTGTATACATTGTAAGTTCCTGGGTGGAATCCATGTGAATTCTCAATCAGTTGTACTAACACTTAGTTATCTCTGTATAGGGTCCAAATTGTCTTAAATGATAAAAATAAATAAATAAATAAATAAATAAATAAAAGGAAATTGAACACATTAATTTCATTTTTAAGAAAAAACCTAGCCAAAAAGGCATGAAAATTGTTGAAATTCAGTAGTAACCAAAGACACGCAAATTAGTTGTGAGTCTCATTTTTTCACGCTTTAAAAGTTAATTCCTAGTTTTGGAGAGGAAATGATGAAATAGGAAAAAATCATTTGACAACATTTGACAACAGGAAGAGTCCAAACCTTGAAGGCTATTTCACAATATCTACCGATAGCCCTCAAAAGAGCTCTTTTTTTTTTTTCCTCAGTAATTCTAATTCTGGATAATTTCTCAGTTACGGACTTAGCACATGAACGTTAGTGACAATGAAATTATAATGGTATAAAGAAACAGCAAAAAATAAAAATCTATTAGAGGGATGGAAGAATAGCTAAAATGAAGTCTAAAAAGGAAATAGTTAAGTAATTCACGATACACTGTGCTGCCTTCAGAAAATTGTTTTTGAGAATATTTAATGGGCAAGTAGTCACAGATTACTTTCCATAGGCTATAAAATGATTTACATAGTATGATTTCAATCATTAGTCATGTTATAAACTTGTATATACTTCTATACACACAACCATACGTAAGTCTACAAAAATACACTAAACTATTAAAATTTTTCAACATGACAGAACTCTGAATACTTTTATCATTGTGTTAATTTTCTGTATTTTCTAAAATTTCAGTCAGAGCAAGACATCATTTATCAAAATGTCACAAATTTCTTCTTTTAGTTTCTGTTTTTTATTGGTATATATTTGCAATATATAATGATCATGTTCATCTTGGGAAGTTAGTACAGGTTCATATCACATTTTAATCATTTTTACTTCCCTTTCTTCTCCTTCCTTCCATTTTCAAGACCTTTTATAGCCTGGACAGTGGACCTGTCAAAGTCCAACAAAAAACTTGTCAAATTCATCTTCTTACTGCCCCCCAAATCAATCCTTTACTCAACTTCATTCTCTGAATATACTCACAGTAATACTACTAGTTGAACAGCCCTAGGGTTGCCTAAGGAGCCTTAATGAATTCAACCTCCACCTGGAAACACATAAGAGAAATATTCCAGCCATCAAAAGTAGTTACCTCCCTCTGAAAGGAACCCTAACCTTTCCTTTACATCTCTTAAAGCACATCAAAAGAGGTTTTCTCATTCATCACCCGTGGCCACACTGCTCAGAGCCACGTCCACCCTCCTTCGTCCCTTGCATCCCAACAACCCTGGCCTGCTCTTGGCCACCAGCCTTGCAGCTTTCCTCACTTTCTTCTGACCATTCCCCTTTCACTAAATACATTTAAACTCTTTGGCTGTGTTCGCCCCTTTGCACATCACCTTGTTTATACCTGAACTTTCTCCAGATTCACTTTCCACAAGGGAAAATAATAAACTTTGTTCTGCCAATATCATGTGAGATTGAATGGTTGAATGCTGTTAAGAGCTGTACGTGTGATACTCTTCCTTCTCTACATTCATTCAGTAAATATTACTAATATGCAACCAGTACTCTGCCAGCCCTTCTTTACCCACAACTATAGAAATTATTCCTTGTCGTTCCTTGTGTATACTTCCCTTAACTCGAGCTAGCACTAAATTCTGTTTTACCTTCAAAATACACATTGAAGGCCTGCACAGTTCTTTTTGTCTAGTAGCACAAACCTAAACCAAGAAGCTATGTTCGCTCATCTGGATTCTTGCAGTAATTCCTGACTCATTTTTCCATCCATTCTTAACCTCTTCTCACTATTCACATGGAAAAAGTCAATCAAAACTAATCAAGACCCAGAATTTCTAACCATATCCTCTAATTTTATTAGTGCCTGATACTATTACACGAAGATGAGGTGTATTTGGGGAACGTGGTTTCTTTAGCAGACATGGTGGGTCAGGGTACTTGAATAATATGCAGATAATGAAACTCTATGTAAAACACTGATAGTACCGAAGAGAAACTAGAGTCCATGAAAAAGGACACTTATTTTCCAGAGAACGTCATCTGTGTGAGTCTGTGCATTTGGTAGAAAGAGAGGAAGTCTGTTGAGAGCCCCCAATATGCAGAGCCGAACCTTTCTGATTAGCTGCACAGAAGATGCCTATCAAAGTAATGCACCAAACACATTGAAATTGATAAATGACATTTGCAGCTTAACAAAAGGTATCTGAACACACCCGAGTTACTTCACCCATGGACGCTTACACTGTCGAAGTCCACACACCCAGCATGCCCTGTATATGAACTAAGCACCTCGGCAGCTTCTTACCGTAGCTAGGACAGACTCTTACACTTTAGTACACCTGCCCAGCCCCTTGCAACATCTCCAGCCGATCTCTGCCATCACTCAAGGATGAGAAAGCATGTGTCTTTATTTCCTGCCATGCTCGTGCTCTGCCATCCCCTCTGCCCTGCTCTTCACCTGAAAAGTTTCCACAGGGAGTCAGAGGTGGGTATGCTGCACAGATGTGAGGGGCTGACAGGGATGGATCTGCACGAGGAGCTGCGGGGCTTCCGAGAGAACACGCCTATCAGGGCAGGCAGAATACAGGCAGTGAAATGAGCTCAACTCGGTTACTCATTGAAACAAAAACCTGATTCTGGGGATTTCTCGAGTCTGTTATTATCATTTGTTTCATTCCAGTTCCACAGACTGGGAAATCTATGATTTAAAGATTATGTAAAATCAGTAATAGTGTCTTCTCCTCTGGGAAAAATGGTCTCCCTCTTGATAGATACATACATACATACATACATACATACATACATAGGTAGGTAGATAGATAGATAGACAGACAGACAGACAGATATACAGACAGACAGACAGACAGATATTCGTTTGGATCCCTACCGTATTAAACACTGTCGGTCGCTCAGTCAGTGTCCATTTCCCTCTTCCTCTCTGCTTAGTGAACTTTGATTCTCCTAAAATGTTACCTGTCTGGGTAAAGGCTTTTCTTCCTCATTCTCCCTGGAAGCTCAGAGTCTGCATATGGCAGACACATCTACGTCTAATGACATACGTGTCTGACATTTCTGGAGAAGATTGTACAGTCTTGAAAAAAGGTGGACGCACCTGACAAGGGCTTTCTACCTTTTCCATATCTGCCTTCCCGGGACGTGGACTTGAGGTCCAGAACTTCCACAGCCACCTTCTAACCATGAAGTGATAAATAGGATGGGAAGGGCAAGACTGTCACAGAAATGCTGGCCGGACACCAGCAAACCACCGAGCAATCCCATCAGATACTTATTTCTAATACTACATGAGAAAATAAAATACGTTCATGGAGTCCAGGTAGGTTCTGTGGCTTTTCTCTTCCATGAACTCCTCCTGTTGTATGACTCTATTCGCCATCAAAGCTGAAAGACGTTGATGTTTCAAAGCCATGTGGAGGTTATGAGGCAATAAAGGAAAACTTCTTTCTCTTCCTTATTTCACAAGTGTACAACAGTGAGGAGAGGTTTTCCTATAATCTTCATTTCCAAATAAAGAGCAGTTAGAGGGCAGGCAGTGTAACACTGACAACAAAGTTACTGAGTTCTGGAAGCTAAGACTCTAACACTGGACTGAAAGCCGAAGGTGCAGTTCTCCCTGACGGTCCGTGACTGGTGAAGCAGCAGAATACAAGGAGTGACAATACCAACGTCCAAAACGACATAAATGCAGGGTGGCTCTAACTGTTGTTTATCAAACTCTTTGCTCTGGAACTAGAAGATGACTTTATTTTTCAAATTTCCAGGGAACTATCACGCAGACTGATTTCTGAGTCCTAAGGAGTAAGGAGGCTTTAAATAAAAGAAGTCGATTGTGCATTTTCGCTAAAACCCAAGAGCTTCTCTGGCCATCATGGTAGCTGTTATGGTTTGTGTCTAGATGTCCCCCCAAAGCCTCATGTGGTAAGAGATAGCTAGATCTAGGGTGTGTGATTACTAAATTGATCCATTGATCGGTTTGGCATGGTTCTGCTGGGATCAAGGATGTGAAACTGAGATTGGGGGAGGGAGTGCAGGCCGCCCTGGGGGCAGGTAGCCTAGATAAAAGATACAGGAAGAAGCTAACTAGCTGCTTGTTTGCATTGCTGATTTGCATACATTCCTTGCATTTTCCTCACTTTACTTTGCGGCAGGTCGGCTGCCGGTCTGCCACGCCAGCCCGCCCCTCTGCCATGCCGCCCTGCTTGGGATCCAGCAGACTATAGACTGAAACCTCTACAGACTGTGAGCTAATAAACCTTTCTTCCCCTAACTTTGGGTGTCGAATATTCTGTCTCAACAATGAGAAAAAAATAACTAAAACAGTAGCCACTACACTTGAGTGGCTATTTAAATCTAAATGAGTTAAAAGAAATTTAAAATTTAGTTCCTCAGTCACGCGCTAGTCACATGTGACTGCTGGTATGTGTTTCATTGCTGGCAGCGCTATTGGGAAGGACCCCGGCAGACTCAGAGACCCAGGTCGTGTGGTCCAAGCATGCTCAGCATGGAGAGTCTGCTCCTGGTCTGAGGGTCACTTGCCAGCATGTGCCACACGGGAAGAGACTTTTGTCAAAATTATACAGTGCTCTGTTTCTAAAGCCTAGTCAGGAAGTAACTGCTGGGTGATTTCAGGGTTCTCAGTTCAGTTAGACATAACAAAGTGTGCTTTATTCTCAAAATTGCTTGTACTTTTCATTGGCCTTGAACACTCAATTGGCCTAGAGCACAAATTTTCTTCTCATTGTATTTCTGTTTAAATTTTAGTGCAGTTTGATAATTTCTACAATCTCATCTACTTATTAAAATCTCAGGCTCATTCAAGAAAATGTTCTATCCAGTGAAAATATTGTTCTTAGTCATCACACATGGTTCAAACAAGGACACTCACTCCTGGCCCCCTCTTCTCCTTTCTCTTCTTCTATCACGGGTGTCCAGTGTCCTGCCCTCCCTTCCCCAGCCTTCACAGAGTGTCACTATTGTCTGTCTTCCTCAGGAGGGAAGACACAGCAAGGGAGAGATGAGATGCTAACTCTGGGACCAGCAGTCCACTGGAAGTGAGCAGGACTGTGTTATCTGTGGTTTTTAGTATTGGGGTGGTCCTATTTTACAGTATTTTCTTGGGACAGAGTTTATCCCCTGTCTTGTTCTCCTTCATCTTGGAGACTATACGGCACTCTCAATTGTGCCCCAAACGATGGTCATACCATTCACCTCCATTATCAGCATACATTCTAACCGCTTCTCCTTCAGGGGCTGTCATTCAGATAAGCAGCCCTCCTGTCCACACGCCCTGGGCAAGCCCGGGGCTCCAAGCCTCCACCGATCTCCATGTTCCATCATCTAGAGCTACAGCAATAATCAAAACCCTTTTCTACTCTGCACACGCCACAGGCTGTCCTTCCTAGCCTATGACCCACAGTCCTGAGAGTCCTGGGACATGATCTATCTCAGCATAATTCCCACTTCAGAAACCTACAGACGAAGTAGGCATGAGTGAGTCCCAGTAATGTCTTCAAAGTTTCAAAGAAAATGAATTCGGCATAGCCACCTTCAACCCCACACAATAAATACATGCTGTACTTAAGGCACAAAAATTCTCTGTCTTTCTCCCTCCCTCTCTCCCTCCTTCTCACCAACACCACCTCCCTTCCTTCTTCCTTTCCTTTCTTACATCTCTACTGTTAGAAAAAGACCATCAAGTCACTTTGGCTTCTCCAAAAGGTAGACTTACAGTTGCTTATCTAAAATCGTCATTCTTTAATCAGCCGTCAGTAAATTGCTGTCTTTATTTCCCATAGGACACTTTTGTCCCTATAATCTCTACTTCATTTGTTAATCAAGGTGGAAGGGAACATCTCGATTGGCACACACTGGAGGGAAAACACGCTTCCTCCCGCTTCAACCCCGTCCACTGTGCAGGTCCAGACCTCCAGGCTCCAGGCGCTGGGCAGGCAGCCTCCGCGCGTCCCTGCGCCACCCTCGGGCGCCCGGCTCCAAAGGGAGAGGTGGCTGCACGCTCCGAGGAAGGCGGAGGATGGGAGCCCACCTCACAGGCTGAGCGCTCTACCTGAGCTCCGCTCGCGTCTCAGACCACAACCTGGTTCTCTGGCACAGTGAACTTCCGGAGAAAAAGCGGAAACAGTGAGCCCCGAAGGGAGCCGTGTGCTCCGCCAGGCCGTGGGGCAGCGGACCCTGCGAGGACCTGCGCCTCTCCCAGGCGCCCAGTGAGGACGAATTCGGTCCCCAGCGCCCTCTTTCCTTCTGGTCCATAAAGCAGCCTTGATCGTGTGCTAATTTCCCAAACATGCCTCAATCTTTCTAAAATTCTCTGTTCTTCCTCGTTGACTATTGCTTTGTTTCTAGATTGTATTGCACTGTTGCCAGTATCTCAGTTTTGTATCATTTATATCAAATGGCATTTACATTAAATAATTCTTTTCTTTTTTCAGAAGTGTCTTAGGGATCTGTGATTAAAATTTAGAATCAGTTTGATGAGTTTATTTTCAAAAAACCCAGACTTTTTATTTCTATTACACAGAATTCGTATGTTATTTAGCAGAGAATTAATATCTTTATAATGTTACATCTTTCTATTGTATAATGTAATTTTCTATTTATTATCTTTTCCTCAATGCCCTTTAACACAATTTTAAATTTTCGCATTGAAAACTGTGTGCTTATTTTTATACCCTGCTTTTGTTGAGGTAATGTGGGGTCGATTCTCGGCACAAATTCTGCAAGCTGATAACTGGAGTTCAAAGTCTCAGCTCTGCTACTTACCACCTCTTTAAGCTTGCACTGTACTGAATCTCACTTTGTCTCAATCTCCTCAACTGTAAAACTGTGATGACGTTATCTATGTCAGAGTCTAGCAAGTTATTCTTATGTTAGACATAAAAATGTATGCAAAACATTTAGTTTCTTAGTAAACATTTAATATATTTTGGTTAGTGTTATTTCTAATGATCTTATGGATGCTATCTATTTTTTTGTATTTTATAGTTGGTTATTACCACTGATGTCTCAAAGTTAATCTTATAACTTCTAAATTTGTGGGGGTTTTCTTCACGTTCCCTATGTAGAGTATTATCCACAAATAATCTCAGCTTTCCTCTTTTCCAATGTTCATATTCATCCTTTTACCTCTTTTATTATGTTGAATAAGCCCCTAGAATGATGTTGAATAATGAAGATGTTCATTGTTCAAATGAGCAGAGACAGAGTCAACTACATTTGCTGTGGGTTTTTTTCCAGATATGTTAGTAGCCAGTTTATGCCTTTTTAAATTATATTATTATGTGCATAGCTCTTCATGATCACTATATCTACTCATCTTTTTGTCCTTAAAAGATTCTTGAAAATTTTTAACTAAATTATACTTCGTCACATATTAATATTATTGCTAACCTGGCTAATGTGTTTTTCTTTTTCCATCCTTATACTTTTAACTATTCTATATTATTTGTTTGAATTATATTTTATAAGGAAAAACAACATATAGTCAGACATTATTTTGCTATACAGTAGTCTAAAAGTCTATGTTTTGATCAGGAAGGTAACATTTTTACATTTATTCTATTTAGACTTATTTCTGCCATATTTTATGGCATTTCAAATTTTCTATTTGCCAAATTTTCTTTATTTTTCCTTTTTCTACTCTCTTATTCCACTGAATAAATTAAATTTTCCTTTACTGATTAAAATTCTACTTTGAGTATTTTCCCTCTGGGGAATTATTTTGTGTCAAGACACATCCTTATCCTTATTTCTTGTAAAAAAAGTCCTGACATACATCAACTATATCAGCTCTTCAGAACATAAAATTAGAGGCTGGTATAGTGGCTCAGTGGTACAGTGCTTACCTGGCATGAGTAAGGACCAGAGTTCAATCGCTAGTACCAGGAAAAAAAAAAATGGTGGTTTTTCCCATACTCATCTTCTGCTCTCTGCTTGTCTCCAGTGCTTCCCTCCTATCTCCCATCCAAACCCAGCATTACCCCAGGACCCACTAACTGTGAAATATGGGTATGTGTACAGACGATAGTTTCCATTTCTTTGCATGTCTTATGATTTTTTTAATTGGAAAATGAACCTTTCAAATGTGGCACCTCTGAAATCAGATTCTCCCTTCCCCAGGGTTTACTTCTTTTTGCTATTTGTTGTAGTTGTTCATTTGCTAAGTGTTTTTTAACGAAATTCTTCAGAGTCTATATACTTCATGGGCAGTCACTACAGTCTACACTTGGGAGCCTAGTAGTAAGCTCATAGTGTCAAGAATCAATTCATCTTCCAGCTTTTGTCGTGTGGTACAGGGTCAATATTAAGTACACCTTGACACGGGGGACATGAGGGAGTCTCAGATAGCCTATCTGCAAGTTCCCCTCCCTACTACACTCATATAAAAGTCCCCACCCAAACAACTTTTCTGACCATGGGACGGGGTACAGTGCCTGCCTATCACTGAGAAGTATGATTCAGTTCCCTGCCAGCCCAGTGAATTATTCAGAAAGCCAGTCACACATTCCTGCAGGAACCAGGGACCACACTACCCTCTAGTTAATTTAAAGGCTACATTCTCTATTTGTTCACTCTGTTCCCAGTTGCAACCATGTGAGACCCTGTGTGGTGTGTGGTATTCTCTCAGGCCACAGTGTATGTGACTAATAAGATGCTGCCAATCTCAGCTGCCTCGTGTCTGGTATTGTGTGGTCAGTGATGTACATAACCCTGAGATGAGAGTTCTTCTGCCACCAATGGGGTGAAGAAGAGGCAATCCTCGCACTGGGTGCAAGTTGAAATACGTCTTCAGCACTCAGCCTGAGGGTTTATAACACTGCCTTAGCCTTCACTTCCTGCTTACTTGCGGTCTCAACATCAGTCAGAGATGAGACTGGCAGGCACACAACCTTCTGCACATGCACAATCCTTGAGATTCCCTGACTCTATGTAGAAGTATGTGAGAGCTCCTCTGTAGTTTTTCCTTTTAAGGTTTTTCATTAGTCTACTGTTTGTCTCAACTGCTACACATCTCCCCTGTCAGCCTTTGTGTTAAAACATCCAACAAACACCCCTATCAGAGATTTTAGCACTGGGCAAGTTCCAGGAGGCCAGATAAATATAAACCTTCCAGTGGGGTCTTTTAACGAAATACTAAACTGATTGAATAATGACCACTTTCTGGAAATGCATGTTTTAAAGAGCCCCAGTTCTCTTCTGCCCCATTTGACATGGAAATACAGGCTGTTAGTTTTCAAGGTTACCACTGGGTGGATGAGCAGGATATTGTACAGTGCCACAGAAGTTTTCTGTGTTTCAACAATTTTTCTTGACACCCAGTTGTTGCAATTCTCTGGTTGATTTCCATAGTTCATAAAAAGTTTATTCTGATAATTTTTCCAGTTTCTTATTGATTTTATGGAGTATAAACTTTTCCTATTCCTCATTTCACTATTTTCACGGATATTATACTGGCTTTTCTTAACTGCTTATCTCTGCTTTATGTTTCCAATATCTTTCTTTTATCTTTTTGAAAATTGTATGCTTATTTTAAATTTTTCTTTTTCTCTGCTCCATTAATTATTCCCCTAGAATAAATACAAATGTGTTCATCTCTTTTATTAATCTTTGTGTAGTTCTCATATATTTTAGTGAGTTCATATATGTATGTGTGCATAAAGAATTTCTTTAAGCTCTATTAAAATCACTCTTCTTCTCGTGTGTGTGTGTTTTGCTGGGCATTGAACTCAGGGCATTTGTGCTGAAATACATCCCCAGATTTTTCTTTTTAATTTTGAGACAGAGTCTCACTAAGTCATTGCATTGCCCATCTGCATTTGAACTTATAATCTTCCTGCCGCAGGCTTCTAGAGTGCTGAGATTACAGGCATGTGCCATCACACCCAGTTTAGAATTCTGATAGTTATATAGTAGGTTTGGAAACAGCAAAGGAATCAAAAGAGCCAGAAGGGTAAAAAGAATAGAGAGAAACTGTGATATTACAGAAGCCAAGGATGTTTCCAAAAGAAGGGCGCGGTCATTTGTGTCAAGTATTTGCACCAATTTCATTCAGTCCTTTGAATCTTGGCAATCTGGAGACATCCCTGCTCTTCTCCATCTGTATAGTGCGAAGAAACATGGGCACAACAGAGCAAGAGCTATGCTCTCCTCCCTCCTCTTCTCCAAGCAAATTTACCTATTCTGCAGCTGCTACAATCCCACCCTATCTTGGGAGGGGCCACCAAGCAGTTACCATACAAACAAACAAGCATCTGCCATTACCTTTACACACAAAGTAAAATACGAAACTCTGTGCAGAAGTTAGTAGCGGCTTGGTTGCCTTTTTGGCAGGCTAACCATCAGAAACATTTTTCTTAGGGAGACAGTCTTACCCAGGAGAAGAGTTCAGTTCTCTCCACCACCTCACAGTCGGGCAGAAAGGGAGAACTGGAAAGAATAAACAGCCCTATGGTTTCCAAAGTCTGTCTCTCCAGATTTGGGATTCCCTAGTACTCAAACAGATACACATTCGTGTGTAGATGTGTTTATTTCATGTGTATTTCATATATCTATTGCATAGAGAGAGAGGTTTTAAAGAAAACAACACGCAGATATTGATATATTTTATGTTCATTTTTAATGCATTGGAGACAAGCAAATCCATTAATCTATGGTTAATTCAACTAGATAAGTTGAAACTGTACTAGGAGTGTAGTTCAGTGCTATAGCAAATGTTTAGCATGCAGTGAAACCCTGAGTTCAATCCCCAGCACCAAAAGGCAATAAAAAAAAAAAAAACTAAAAAAGGAAAGGAAAGAGGTGAAACTATAAGGTGACTAATTTAAGTACATATTTATATATATGTATAAATATATGCATTAGATATATATTATCACTTGATCTACTACTTATATTTGTGATTTGGAGATTTCTTGAGAGAGGAAAGAATAGGTCTTTGAGGAAAAAATACAAATGCCATTCATAAATAATACATATTTGATCTTTACCCCTTTTTCCTGGCATACAGACAGCTCCTCCAACTGTTGGCATCTCCAGAGTGGAGTGGTGAATGTCTTTTGCAGGCTAATGAGATTCTCAGTGGCTGGGGACCCTTAGGCAGCTTTAAGGTGAGAGGTGGTAACCAGAAAGACCCAGACATGATTAGAGGGGAGTAGAACTTTTAGTTCCACCCCTCAACATCCAGGCAAAGAGAGGAGCTGAAGGTTGAGCTGACTGCCAAAGGTCACGCAGTCATGCCTGTGTGGCAGAGTTTCCAAAGATCAAAGGGACAGTGATGAGACAGCGTCCAGAGACCTGAGCAGGCAGATGTTCCTGGGCTATTTTACACCCAGAGAAGGTGTAGCTGCTCCACGCTCCTCCCCATGTGTCTGGCCCTATGCATCGTTTCCATCTGGCCATTTACCTCTAACCTTTATGACACCTTTTATAATAAATGAATAAACCTAAGGAGAGTATTCCATCGAGTCCTGTGAGGACTCTAGAAAATTAATTGTGCTAGAGGAAGAGGTCTCAAGATCCTGATTTACAGCAGTTGGTCAGAAATTCTAGAGGCCTGGACTTTAAACTGGCATCTGAAGAGGAGGGCAGCCTGTAGCACCAAACACTCACCTCGTAGGTCTGACCCCATCTCCAATAGCAAGGTCAAAACTTAATTGAACGACGGGACACCTTATAGTTGGTGCCTGTGGTAGAACTGGGGAGAAATCCCTCCATGTATTGGTGGCCAAGGATCAGTTGTGCTGCCTGGAGTGACTGCGTGAAAAAGGAGGATAAAAAAATGTCACTGGTATTTTTCCCATTTCCCCTAACCTCTAGATAAAGCTGGAGATTCACTGAAGGAGCAGATTCAGTGAAGAGGATTCATAGAAATAGGAAAAGCTATGTCATTTTCTTTTTCTCTCTTAGCTAACAATTATTGAAATGGCTATTATTGAGCACCTACTATGTGTTAAACAGTATACTAAGTCCTAGAAAAAATACGACTTACTGAATCATTACACAGACGTGGAGACCTGAATTCATCTGGCCAAGACTGAGCACCTCTGAATTTTATGACCTGGATGCTTCTTTTGCCTCAACTAGCCCCAGCCCTCTGGAGGGAATGAAATACTAACAACAAAAACAAAACACCACATTTCTCAGTCCCTCAGAATCTGCATGCAATTTAGGTTTTGCCAATTGGATACACTTGAATGACACAGAAGATGGACATGAGCGGAAGTCATCTTCCTGTAGCTATTTATCCTGGGAGGTAAAGACCTGAAAATATGAGAACTGAGAAGCAGGAGTGACAGCCACGTGTGACATTCCAGTGTCCAGTCCCCAGCTTCACGGGTGTCAGCAGACATCCAGAGAAAGGCGGGGGCCTTCTGATCCCCGGATTACAGTTCTGGTACTGTGTCCTTGAACTCGATAATTCCAACCCCTGACTCCATTCCTGCAGCAATTACTATAATTTTGAAGCACCTAATTTTCCATGTTTTGTTCCTTTGTACTTAAAATACACATAGTGATTTGTTTCATGCCCTGGAGCCCAACAGCAACCATAGCTAAAGAATGACACTGGTATTTGAATTTTTCCTTTGCTGTAATAGTCACATCAAGTCCAGGCCCAAATAGAGTCCAGCCTCTCTCATCTGGAACTCGCTCTGTTGTCGTGAGCCAAGCGAGCCCTGGAGTGAGGGGTCAGATGATGCTAGCTCACACTTTGCTTTTGATTTAAAGCAGATCTGAGGAACGGTGCATCTGTATTGATCTAATCAGACCACCCTAGAAACTTCTCTCTGCCTTCTTCACCAGTGCTGTGGGTATTTCCCAGATCATGATCCTCCGCCTTACCAGCCAGCCATTTCCATCCTACCTCCCAGGGTAAGCTCTGAACTCATTCTCCTGAGAAACCCACCCCGCACCTGACCCTGTCTATCTCCCAGGACTTGAACTCTGTCCACTCACTACTCCCATCACGCTCACCTCTGCACGGCCTAGTCTTTATCCTGCCAACCTTCATATTGAGGCAGTGACACTGCCTTTTGTGATTTTTGATTTGGGAAGGACAAGCACCAGAAATTTGAAATAAGTGACAAGGCAGTTATGTTTCCAGCAAGACTTTGGCCTTCTCTCAGCAGGGTGTCTCTAACCCGCCAGAAAAGCTTAATCGCACCCTTAAGGATGTCTCCCCCTGGTTAATGTGAAGCACCCCTCATCACCAGAGCCAGGAGCGGCCCAGACATGGAGGTGCCCAGAGGCTTCCAGGTATTTGTTTTGTCGAGCTCATTTCCCGGAATACTGTTAATTGCCTCTGAGGGAATTTGACTCCAATTAATTTAAACTGCCACCAGGTGGACAGGGGAGGCTTACTCAAACCATTTCAATCTCTCTAGCAAGACTCCCTACAGGCATGATAAAATAGAGAATATATTTGCTTTCCACTTAATTATGTTTTAAAAATAAACAAAACAGGGGAAGGAATAGTAGTTCCACATACTAATTAACCAGAACTAAAATAAAGTAGCATAAATATAGCTTATTTGTGAGTTTCGCCAAAATTTATTGAATGTCTACTATGTGAAAAAAGATTGCTAAGGAATTAGAAATAGGATAGAGAACATGGTAAACAAAGTACCTGACTTCATAGAGCTTATGTTTTGGGGTTTAAGACAAGCGATAAAACACATACGTATTGTATGCAACTTTGTATACAGTATTATGATAAAGTATTTACTTATAGCCTTGTAGCCTGACCATTCCCAAGTACCACCAGCCTATAAAGACAGAAAAAAATCACAATAATAAACCAAATTTTACCGACTCCCTCTTCTCTACCAATCTAGCCCTAAAAAGAACTTGCACTTCTATAAAGGGTCCCCCAGCCCCAAACCTGAAGCATTAATGGAATTTTCAGGACATATCTGAGGAAGGCTAGGAAGTGATTTCGTTCAGCCACCACGGGATTCACACCAGCAGCGATTAATGTTCACTCTGAGTACCATCACTTACGAGGCACCATCACCTCTACCACACACAGCTGCTTTCGTCTCCTCCTAGTCACTCATCCAACAAAATTTATTGAGCACGCACTTTGATCCCTTGGGGAACAAAGTAGTGACGGCTCTGTCCTTTTAGAATTTATTACCTTTCAAAGAAGAGAGGCGGGGAAAAGAAGTTATAATGGTAAGTGTGGCTATAGTGAATGTAGAGGGGCTGAGGATTTAGCTCAGTGATTAGAGTGCTTGCCTTGTAAGCACAAGGGCCTGAGTTCGATCCCCGGCACCACAAAAAAAAAATAATAATAATAATAATAATAAAGTGAATGTAGAGAAAGCCATGGAATGATCTAAAAGGAAAAGGTAAAAAGGACAGACATTCATAGGACAAGCTCCTACCAAGGTTATGTGCAGACTGAGACCTAAAGGACTTTTGGAAGTTAATTAGATGAGCAGTAAGTGGAAGAGTGAGCTCTGCAGAGGAATCGGCACCCTCAGCGATCCTGAAATGTGGTATATTCCTGGCAGAGCATCCCCTATCCTGTACACTTACCAATGTTCACAGTGCCCAAAGCATAGACACTGGGACTACAAGGAGCAACAGAGACTCCACAGTCTCTTACCTAAAACACCTAAAAAAACAATACAAGTGTATGAAACAGTTATGTAGACATTAGACATCAAAAATCGAGGGGCAGTAGTTACTGAGGGGAAAAAATGCCCCACCCTATTTCTTGGACATATTTTTAGGTCATGGTACAAGAAGAGGGAATCTCAGAAGAAATGGGGTGCAGCTCCTACCCTGAATTAGGAGATGGAGTTAGGACCCCAGAGATGTTAAGGTAGCTAGAATTCAGTACAGCAGAGTGTCAATGAGGACGGAGTTGCACAGAAAGAACTCTAGAGATCTGCAGAGGATTCCTCTAAGTTACCAACAAATGCCTAGAAAGAAGGCATGTGAGACCAAAAAGAACCAACCAAATAGACCGGAAAGAATAAAGCATGTGGCTCACACAGGACTGGGAATAATGCCTATTTCCCTCAACATTAATGGAAAATTTTATAATTCATTATGCATTGAGTAGAGTACTCAGAAATCTTTTGCCTAAGAAGTGCCTTTAAAAAAATCAGCCTCAGATTAAATGCTTCTGTGATCTCACTTCACACAATTTAAAGATGACACCTGAACACATCAAATTTTTGCAAGCATTTTGACCCCAGAACAAAATTCAAGAATATTAAGGAATACAAAAGTATCAAACACCCAACAAGGTGAAGTTTGTAAATTCTGACACCTAGTCAGGAATGTGAAGAGGCAGAGCAATATGATGCATAACAAAAAGAAAAAAGAATAAATCAAAACTGACTTCAAAATGAATATATGATATAATTAGTAGACAAGGACATTAAAACTACATTTTATACTATCCCATATGCTTAAAAAATAAGATGTAAATTTTAGCAAGTAGAGATATGGAAGATATTTTTTAAAAACCCAAATTAAATTTTGAGATAAATGACACATTGTCTGAAATAGAGATTATCAGATTTAAGCACATTGTAAGAAACTATCCCAAATGAAAAACAGAGAGATGTCTGAGGAAAACAAACATCAGTGAACTGCAGAAAATTTTTAAGTAGTCTGATATATGTATAATTGGAGGTACTAAAGAGAAGGAAGAAATAGAAACATTCGCTAAAATTCTTCCAAACTTTATGAAAACTATAATTCCACACATCCAAGAATCTCAATCAATCCCAAGCACAAGAAATAAGAAAATTATAAGTTAAACTGATTTGAATTAATGACACAAAAAGAAAAACATAATGCATACAAGAATAAAGCAAAGGATTAGAGCATAATTTTCATTAAAAACAATGCAAGCAAAAAATGCTTTAAAGTATACAAAGAAAAATGTCATGTTATACTCTATTACTTTTCACTCTAACCAGTGAAAATATCTTTCAAAAATAAGTATGAAGTAAAAACATTTTTGACACAAAAGTTAAATTATCATAAGATCTATGCTATAAGAAATATTGTTTATTCTAGCAATCAAAAATATTACAGATGATAGTCTCAATCTACACGATAGAATAAGTAACAAATAAAAATGAGATAAGCATGTGCTAAGACTTTTTTCCTTTTAATTTAATAGTTTAAGAGCTAATTTACTGTTTCAATAAAAAATGACACTATCTCATGGAGTTTATAAAATGTGGGACTATTAAGTCAAAAATGGCAAAAAGGCAGAGAGGACAGAAATGAAAATATACTGCTATACAATTCTTAAGAGTATAATTGAAGTGAGACATTATTGCAGAAAGTACGTTATGACTAGTTAAAGATTAATATTATAATGCGAGTAAATAACACAACAAAATGTATAGATAATGAGTTGCAAACAAGCTAAAATGAAATTGTAAGACATGTTTACTACAAAAGAAGGCAGAAAAATGTTAAAAGGGGAACAAAGATCAAAATGGTCAAATAGAGTGGTAGATTTAAATCTAGACATCAATAGCACATTAAATGTACCTAATCTAAACACCCTCCAACTAAAAGGCAAGTCTTCAAAACTGAAATGAGGAAGGAAGGAGAGGAGAAGGGAGGGGAGGGGAGGGGTGGAGGAGGGGGTAGGATAGGGTGAGGGGGTAAGGGGAAGGGAAGGGAAGCAAAGAAAGAGAGAGAGACTGACTCCTGGGAAGACAGTGGAGCAATAAGCCACAGCAAATCAGCTTCTCCAAGATTTGGAATTCAGACACTGGAAAATAACCACCTGGAGAAGTAAAGAAGGAAGGAGGTGGATCCCTGGGTCCCAGGAAGGATCTCATAGCAAAACTGGAGCCTACAGAGAAATCGAAGAGACAAAACACAACATAGAAAAAGGAAGAGGCAATCTGCACTTTCTCCCAGGTCCTGGCTCACAAGAAAGGAAGATTGAATCTACAGAGACACAGTGAAAGTGAGGGGGTTCAGAGGCCTTAAGGGAGAAACACACCAGCAGAAGGCACCACCAGGTGCTATGTGCTGCAGCAGTTGGTGAGTGACGCCAGTTAAAGTGCCTGCCACGTTCTCTGGAGAGAGTACTTAATTTAACACCATTCTAGGGAGAAGCCAACTGAATCTGGAACTCAGAGAAACTGTGAGTTGGCTTCATTTCAAGGCTCCTGGTGTTATATTCCAACAGTAACTGGATAAGGACAGCCATGGGAGACATCCATGGTCAGGGAGCCATGGTCAGGCCAGTGAGAGACACCCACTGTGTTCTAAGCTAAATGACCAGGCTCAAAGTTCACAACTGCAGGCCAGGTTCAGCCTGAAACTCCATGGATTTGAAAGCCCTAGAATTGGCACCCCCACCCAAACCCTACTGCCTGCCTACTCTTGAAGATACCCAGTATGGACCTTGGCTCCGACTGCCTTCTTTACTTACCAGTGAGAGCAGGGACATGTCTTGACTTGGACACTGCCCCAGAATTGTACAGGTTGGAAGATAACCACCACACATTCAATAACAAAGAAATTTCTCTTTTATTATTAGTTTTTTTCTTTTGGCTTTTTTGTTTTTGTTCATTTGGTTGATTGGTTTTTGGTTGGTTGGTTGGTTGTGCTTGTGAGCACTGTTTTTCCTATTTCTGTTTTGTTTTGTTTTCTCTTTTTCTCTTCCTTCTTTCCCTCCTACCTTCTTCACCAGTTTTCTGGGGCTTGGGTAATTTTCCTTTGTCCTTCTGCCTTGCTTCTAATCTATTTTTCTTCTTTTATTTCTCTATTTTTTTCTTCTTCACCCTTTTAACTTTTCTCATTTTACTTATGTCTCTTATTTTTACTCTATATAATTTCTTTCCTTTTTCTCCTTTTTCTTTAATCTTCTATTTCTTCCCAGTTTTTGTCTTACTTTTACCTAATTCTGTAGACATCCTTCTACTCCTCAATAAGATCCTTCAAACCACTTCTCTCTCTTTCTTCTTATATCATAGATTTTTAAAGTTTCAAAGTTTTCCTTTCACATTAGCCCATTTCTAAACCCCATATCTTTTACAGTATTATGACGAGCTTTGTTAATCTTTTGATGGCTAATGCTGTAAAATTACTGTTTAACTCTTTTCTACCATTAGTGAAGACACAGTTGCTGCATTTATTATACAGTAGCTATAAGTCAATACCTGGGTTGCCTTAATGTTTACATCATAATTGCTGATTTCTAGGATTAAAAGTGGTACTTAACTGATGCTTATGGTATGTTATTATTTAATTTCCTTGGGTGACACTACTGTAGCTGATTCACTTAATATTAACAAGGTCACATAATTTTTGCAATTTCTCTGTAAGCCAACACTCAGGTTGCCTTTATGACATTAACAATGCTAGAGTACATTCTCAGAGAACTTGGTGGCTGGGATAACTACACTGCATCCTCCTCTCCCAAAATAACCAAGGTGGTCAGATTCTGGAGCTGAGGCAAAGGATTATGGTCAACCATGCCCAAATGACAGCACTGAAAAGCAACTAAAGAGAGCTCTATTTTAGCAACAAAATCTTTAGACTATAAGCATCTACAAATCTCAGCATAAACCAAAAGAAATGAACAAACAAACAAATAAAACAATAGAAGCATAGGAAGCAAAGGCAACAAAACACCTAAAACTCCTAACTCCCCCAAAGTTAACCCAGGGGTACTGAGGGGCAGAATAGCATAAACCACACACCAGAAAAACTAAAAAGCATAGCAGAGTATGTTAGAAAACAGCTCAAAGAGATACTCAGCAGGATTAAGAAAGATATAACTAAAAAATAATGGAAGTAATAGCCAAAATGATTCAGCTGCTCTCAGAAGACGCCAATAAAAAGCTAGATGAACTAAACAAAATGATACAAAACATGAACGACCAGTTTACGAAAGAATTAGAGCCCATGAAAAGGTTTCAATCAGAAGTCCGGGAGATTAAAAATCATATTGAAACTATGGGCAGCAGAACTGATGAATGTGAGGACAGAATTTCAGAACTACAAAACAAGATGCGTTCAAAGACCAACTATTCAAAGGCGTCTTAAAAACAACAAGAGAACATGAAAAATGGATCCTGCAACTGCTAGTTGATGCAAAGAAGACTGATCTAAGAATAACTGTAATAATGAAAACTCAAAAGGCAATACAAATAGCATAAAAAAATCCATTAACAGAAATAATGGCAGAAAACTTCCCAAATACAGAGCCAAAAATAAACATACAGATAAATGAGGCACATAGAACCCCAAACAGCAATGGCCAAAAGACAACTTCTCCATGCGACATTATACCCAAAGTACCAAAAGCCCATCACAGGGACATAATTTTAAAAGCTGTTAGAGAAATGCAACAAATCACATATAAAGATAAACCCATTAGAATTGCACTAGACTTCACTACACAAACTCTAAAGGACAGGAGTGCTTGGAGCCCTAAGAGAAAACAACTTCTGACCCCAATTCATGTATCCTGAAAAACTTTCCTTTAAAATTAGTAAATAAACAAGGTATTCTTATAGCACGGAGCACCTCAAGAAATTTACGACCACAAAGCCAACATTACAAAAAATTCTCAAGGATATTCTAGAAAGAGACAATGAAGCAATCAATGCCAATAAATCAAAAGGGATGAATACACCTGGTGGGATAAGCAGCTAAGCAAAAGGGAGAAAACATGAGGAAAGTAGGAATAGGAAAATAATACAATGATAGGGATACGTCAATACCTCTCGATAATAACTGTCAGTGTGAATGGCCTCAGTTCACCAATCAAAAGACACAGACTGGCAGAACAGATCAAGAAAGAAAACCCAAAAATGTGTGTACACAAGAAACACATTTAATTCAGAGAGATTCCCACAGATTAAAAATTAAAGCACTATTCCATGTAATAGGAACCTGAAAAACAATATTCCATATAATAGGAACCTGGAAAAAAGCAAGAGTTGCTATACTAATTTAAGAGAAAATGGATTTCAAGCCAAGACTAATCAGAAGAGGTAAAGAAGGTCACTAGATATTGGTTAAGGGAACAATTGAATGGAAAGAGTTAACAATTATAAAAACATGTACACCAAATACCAACTTCACACAACTTCACAACTTCATAAATTTCACAACTTCATAAAATCTCACACACACACAACTTCATAAAACAAACACTAATGGATCTAAAAGATCAGATGAACACCAATACAACTGTAATGGGGCACCTCAATACCCCACTGTCACAAATGGACAGATCAACAACTAGTCAAAAATCAAAGATATAGGAGAGCTGAACCAAATCTTCAAAAACAGTGAACCTAATAGATATCTATGGTGTTCTATCCAACAACAGAATACATGTTCTTCTCAGCAGCACATAGAACTTTCTCCAAAACATACCAAGGACTAGCCCATAAAGCATTGCTTAAGTACATACAAAAGAATTGAAATTATCCAATGCATATTATCAGATCATAGCAGGATGAAACTAGAAATCAATGTGAAAAGACACCAAAAAAACTATGCAATCACATGGAAATTAAATAATACCCTCTTGGATAATCAATGAGTCACAGATGAAATTAAAGAAAAAATTAGATCATTTCTACAATCAAATGATAATGCCAGTACAACATACTGGAAGCTATAGGACACAATGAAAGTAGTCCTAAGAGAAAAGTTTATAGCAGTGAATTCCTATATCAGAAAAACAGAACAAACTCAAATAAATAACCTAATAATGTACCTCAAGGTCCTAGAAAAACAAAAATGATACAAACCTAAAGCAAGTACAAGGAATGAAATTGTAAAGATCAGGACAGAAATTACTGAAATTGAAACCAAAAAAAAAAAAAATACAGTGTTGGGGATTTAGCTCAAGTAGTAGAGCACTAGCCTAGCAAGCACAAGGCCCTGAGTTCGAAACCTAGCACCAAAACAAACAAACAAAAAATAAATAGAACAATGAGTCAAAGACTCAGTTCTTTGAAAAATTAAACAAAATCAACAAACCCTTAAGTAATCTTGCAAAAATAAGGAAAGAAAAGACCCAAATCCATGCAATTGGAAATGAAAAAGGTGAGACCAACACATTCTGCAGAAATCCAGAAGATTCCCAGTAACTAATTTACTAATTCTAGTAAAATGGAAAATTCAGAAGAAATGGATAAATTCCTAGATATATATGAACTACCAAAACTGAACCAATAAGATATAAAAATCCTGAATAAGCCAATATCAGTCAGTGAAAATGAAGAAGTAATAAAAAATAAAAATTGCCAACTAAGAAAAGCCCAGGTCTCCGTGGAGTCATTATTCCATGCTACAAAAACTTTAGAAAAAATTTAACACCACTACTCTTCAAAATCTTTAATTAAATCAAAGGGAAGCAGTACTTCTAAAGTCATTCCTGGAAGCAAGCATTATCCTAATTCCAAAACTCAAACGAACCCAACCAAAAAAGAAATACAGGCACACTTGCTAATGAATGTAGAGGCAAAAAGTCCTCAATAAGATACTAGCAAAGAGAATGCAGAAAATCATCAAAAAGATAATACATCACAACCAAGGAAGATTCATTCCAGGGATGCAAGGATGGTTCAACATATGCAAATCAATAAATGTAATACACCATGTAAACAGAAGCAAGAACAAAAATAACATGATCATCTCAATAGATACAGAAAAACCATCTGACAAAATTCAACAGTCATTCATGATAAAAGAAAAAACCTGAAGAAAATAGGAATAAAAAGTATTTATCTCAATTTGATAAAAACCATGTATGACAAAACAATGGCCAACATCATATTAAATGAAGAGAAGCTAAAAACTTTCCCTGTAAAATCAGGAATAAGAACAGCAGGTCCACTGTTGCCACTTCTGTTCACTATAATTCTGGAAATATTGGCCAGAGTAATTAGACGAGAAAGAAATAAAAGGGATATAAATAGGGAAGGGAGAAGTTAAATTATCATTATTTGCAGATGAGATGATCTTCTATATAGAAGACCCCAAAAGCGCCTCCAAAATACTCCTAGAACTAATGACCAAATTCAACAGTGAAGCAGAATATAAAGTCACCACTCAAAAGTCAATAGTGTCCCTGCACTACAATAAAAAACTCACCGAGAGAGATATATGAGGGAAACAACACCTTTCACAGTAGCATGGAGGCAAATGAAATTCTTAAGAATTAACCTGATTAAGGAAGTGAAAGGCCTCTACCACAAAAACTATAGTACTCTGAAAAAGGAGGTCAAAGAGGATATCAAAAACTGGAAAGATATCCTCTGTTCCTAGATAGGCAGAACTAGTATTATCAAAATGGCCATACTTACAAAACTGTTACACAGAGTTAATGTAATCCCAATCAAAATACCAAAAACACTTTGTACAGAATTGGAGAAAGAAATCCTAAAAATTCATATGGAAAGGCAACGAATCACATAGAAATCTAGAAATTTAGATACAGAGACCTAGAATAACAAAATCACTCTAGGTAGCAAGGGCAAGGCAAGGAAAAACACAATCCCAGACGAAGTTATACTATGAAGCTACCATGATTAAAACAAAACAATACATGGTGTTGACAGACTTGTGGGTCAATGGAACAGAATAGAAGGTACAGGAAACAATTGTCTGCACCCTGAACTATGTTATCTTTGACAAAGGGGCCAAATCCTTTTGCTGGAGGAAGGACAGCCTCTTTAACAAATGGTGGTGGGAAAACTGGCTGTCCACATGCTGAGGCTTAAACCTAGACCCATATCTCTCACCATGCACTGAACTAAAATCAAATGCACCACTGCTCTAAACATTAGCACAAAAACATTTAATCTACTGGAAGACAAAACAGATAAAACTCTTGAATACATAGGTGTGGGCAAATACTTTCTGAACAAAACCCCAGTTTCACAAGAAATAATTCCAAGAATCAACAAAAAGGATCACATCAAATTAAAAAGCTTCTGCACAGCAGAGGAAACAACCAACAGAGTGAAGAGACAACATAAAGAATGAGAAAAAGTCTCTTGCTACCCCCCAGACAAAAGACTAACATCTAGAATACATAAAGAACTCAAGAAACTAGACTCCCCAAATTTGAAGACCCAATTTAAAAATGAGCATCCGAAAAACAATTTTCAGATGAATACAAACAGCCAATAAATACATGAAAAAATATTCAACATCACTGGCCACTCAAGAAATACAAATTAAAACACCACTAACATTGCATCTCACTCCAAAAAGAATGGCCACCATTGAGAAATCCATGGAGAAAACAACGAGTAACAAATGCTGGCAAGTCTGGAGGGCGGGATGGAACCATTGTTCCTTTTTTGGTAGGAGTGTAAACTGATACGGCCACTATGGAAATCAGCATGGAGATTCTTCGAAAACATGCAAATAGAAATTCCACGTATTCCCCTTAGAAACTACAGCTACTCCTCTTCTAGGTATCTTCCCCAAAGAGTTAAAGACACCATGCCACAGTGATGCATGCATACTCATGTTCATAGCAGCACAACTCATAGATAAATCTTGCAAACAGCATATATGTCCAACAGACGAATGAGTAAAGAAAATGTGGTATGTATACACAATGCAGTACCATGCTGCTGTAAAGAAAGATAAACTTTAGTCATTCGTAAGAAAATGGATGTATCTTGAGACCATAATGTTAAGTGAAGTAAATCAGACACACAAGCTTAAATATTGCATGGTTTCTCTTATATGAAGAATTTAATATGTAAATAAAGTATGAAATAAAAGACAGATGATAGGAAAAAAGAAAAAGGGAAAAAACTATTGTAATCCAGCATGGACAATGTGTCTAAAAGTGTTCCTTGACTTAATACAAGTGTCTTACATGTTTAATATGTTTTTGGCCTATTAGTCTAGCTTTAATCTGTATACAGGATAGTCAGTTTTGCAAGCTCTTATTAGATAAATACATAAATCTGATGCTGCAAAGTAAAAGGGAGGTAGAGATAAGGGGGAAAAGAATCGAAATGTGTTATGTGTATGTACCACCTTCTACAATGAATATAATCATTATGTATTGCAAACATGTACTAATGAAAGTAATAAAAAAGGAAGGAAGGAAGACAAAGATGGGAGAAGGATGGAGGAAAAGAAGGAAAGAGGAAGACATAACATACTGTTGGAGAAATGCATCTTAAATATAAAAACAAAGATACAAAGAAATTAAAATGATAGGAAAAGATATATATTAATCAAATGAAAGTTGAAATGGCAATATTAATATAAAGTCAATTCCAGAAGAAAACTACCAGAAATAAAGAGCTACTTTCATAATAATAAATGGATCAATTCATTAAGAGGGCATAACAATCCTAAAAAATTTATATGCTCATACTTTAAAAATATAAAAAGAAAGAAAACAGAGATAACTGTAAGGAAAAATAGATAAATGCACAATGATACATGGACAACCGCCTCTGCTCTCAGTACCTGACAGAACTAGGCAGAAAACAATAAGAATATAGAAGACATGAACAATACTATTAATCAGCTTCACCCAATTAACATTTATAGAACATCCAACCCAATGACAGCAGGATACACATTCTTTTCAAGTACACACAAAACACAAACCAAGAGAGACCATATCCTGAGCCATAATTTAACATATTTTAAAGTATTCATGCAGTACAAAATGTATTCTCTGACCACAACAAAAGTAAATTAGAAATCAGTCATACAAAGGAACATAGAAAAATCCCCAAATAACACAATGATAAAAAACCAAAGCAAAATATGAACATATATTCACATTATATGTAATATTACATACACATGGTAACAGATAATGAGAGCTGTTACAATGTATGAAAATTTATGGGATACAGCTAATGTAGTATGAAAAGGAAATTCATAGCATTAAATTTATAGCACTAAGTATACATCTCAGAAAAGAAGAAAGGTCTAAAATCAAAGACTTCATCTTCCACCTTAAGAAAAAGAGCAAATAAAACCCCAAACAAGCACAAGAAAGAAAATGACAAATACCAGGGTAGAAATCAGTGAAGGAGAAAATGCAAAAGCAATATAGAAAAACCAATGAAATCAAAAGCTCACTCATTGAAAAGATCAGATTCTATGGATATTAAAATGATAATAAGGCAACATTGTAAGCAACTTTATGTAAATAAATTCAACAACCTAGATGAAATGGAAAAATTCCTCTAAATACACAAATTCTCAAAGCTCACTCAAGAAAAACCAGATAACCAGAATAGCCTTATGTCTATTAAAGACATAAATGCATCATTTCAAATTTTTCCCAAAGCTCTCTCACTTCCGGCCCAGGTATCTCCACTGGAGAATCCAGTTAAACATTTATGGAACAAATAATATTAATTGTAAAAATTCTTCCACAAAACTGAACAATAGAAAACATTTCCTAACTCACTTTGAATCCAACAGTACTCTAATACTAAACCAGACAGACATTACAAGAAAATAAACCTAGAGATCAATATTCATCATGAATTTTTAACAAAATTTAGTAAACCCTTGACGATGTTTCAGCCAATTGAATCCAACAAGGTATAAAGAAGAAATAATAAATCATGGCCATTCTGGGTTCATTAAAAAAAATCAATTAATTTAATTCACCATACAAACAGAATTTTTTAAACGATTATTCAAATAAACATAGAAAAGTACTTGAGAAAAACCACCACTTTCTGGTAAAATTTTTCAACACGCAAGTGTAGAAAGGAACTTTCTCAACCTGATATCCATGATAAAACTAAAGCCAATATTGTGTTTAATGGTGAAAGACTAATGCTTTCCCCGGAAATCAGAAATGAGTCAAGAATTTTCACTCTTACCACTTATATTCAACACCAGAATGGAGGCACTAAGAAGTGCAATGAGGCAAGAAAAAGAACAAAAAGTCATTCAGGTTCAAAATTGAAGCATGAAATTGTTTTATACACAAAAACATGCAAATAGAGAGGGGTGGGTGAATGGAAGGGAGGGGAGGGGAAGGAGGAAGAGGGGAGAAAACCAAGATGTATCATGTACAGGTACAAAATAACCATGTTGATTATGATCATTATGTAT
>PVJO010005278.1:0-100208 GCA_004026905.1 Hystrix cristata | reverse complement strand
ACTTCTCCAACAGCCCCCAACCCTACCACACGCTGCTTCTTCTTACCAGCAAACTAGTACAAGCTTGCCACACTTCTCAGCTAATTCTCTGGCTCCTTGAGGAGCAGAACCATGTCTTACACTTCTCATGTCTTCTCATAGGCCCTGCCTGGTGCAGTAATGAAGCGCTGTGGAAATTTCTCTCTCGTAGACCTCGGCAGGGAACTCAGTTCCTTGCTAGTGCCTTTCTTAAGGCTGCGTGAGTGTCCTCCCACTCTGGTTACTGACCCAGAATGAGTGCCCCAAGAAAAAGAACGAGGGAGAAGTGACACTGTCTTTTACATCTAGTCTCAGAAGTCACACACCATCACTGCCATCATAGTTCATTTGTTAGAAGTGAGTTGCTCAGTCCAGTCCTCACTAAAGGTGATGAGATATAAGCTCTAGCTCTTGAAGGGAGGTGCTCAGTCACACTCCTCACTGCTGGGATAAAATACCTAACAGCCACAACTTAGGGCAAGAGAGGTTTTATTTTGGCTCACATTTCAATCCATAGTCGACTGGCTCCAAGGCAGGACAGAATGGCAGAGGGTATGGCAGGTGGACAGGAAGCACACAGTGAAGGGAGGAGCTGGGGAGGGAGATGAACCCTTCCAGGCTACGTCCCCAGTGACCCTCCTCTTCGGACCAGACATCATCTCCTAAGAGCAAGTCAGCTATACTGCTTTCATAATCCAGTCAGCTTCCAAAAGCCCCACTTATGATTACCTGAGGCTTTGAGGGGACACATAGATATAAATCATAACGAGAGGAACATAAAAGACTTTACACAAATATTTCAAAACCACAGTAGGGGAGCCCAAGAAACACATGGGAAGAAAGGTGTCAGCAGGCGACACAACCAAACCACCTTCATATCTCTAGAGCTATTTACTAGGGAAAAATTTATTTGCTCCAACCTCATTTGAAGATAGAAAATACAGTATTTAAAAATCAGTCACCCAGTGTTGGGGATTTAGTTCAAATGGCCCTGAGTTCAAAACCCAGCACGCGCGCACGTGCACACACACACACACAACACACACACGCGCGCGTGCACACACACACAAACACAAATCAGTCATTCACTTTTCATGGAACTTAGTTTTTTCTTACAGCTGTAGATATTTCAATATTCCACTAAAAAGACATACTTGGGATCACAGAACTGACAGGCTCTTCATAGATTTTGTTAGACACCACTGTGGGACCTAGTGACTTGCTTGTAACTAGTGGAGTATGGTAAAAGTATTAGGTTGTTCGCTGTGTGATTAGCGTATGAAAGGTTGTGGCTGCAACCACAACCCTGCCAGCACTTCCTCTCCATGTCACCTTCTCAGCGTGCACGTGTTTGGGAAGCAAGCGAGAAGCCATGGAGCTGAGGGCCACCTCTGGCCAACAGCTGGAAAAAAAGCAGGTCTCAGGCTAGTAATACCTGGAAGCTGAGCCCTCTCCCGAGGAAGCCTGGAAATAGATCCATCCCATTGAGTCTTGACATGACCAGACTCCTGGGCTGGACCTGTGATGGGCTCTGGGTCACAGGTACCTGGTTTGGATTCCTAATTCTCAAAAACTGAGAGAGAACAAATGTAGTTGTGTTAAGTCACCAAGTTTTGGGATAATTTCTTATGTGCAATAGATAACAAATTCATCTATTGTTTATCTTGTACCCAAACACATACATTGTACACAAATCTACAGTATTTGGAACTGAAAGAAATCTTTTTTTAATTTTATTTTAATGGTAGATTTTAGATACACATAGTGATAACATTCATCATAGGGGATTTGTACCTGTACATGATATACCTTGTTGCTTCTTTTTTTCCCATTCCCCTCCCCTCACCCCCTCCTCCCTCTTTATTTGCAAAAGCTTTGTTTCCATTTTTTCCTTCCATTTCTTATTTCTCTTGTCCCTCTGTTCCTTTCTCCCTTCCTCTCTCTTGTTCCCTTTCCCATTTGGACATTTCCTTCCCTTTCCCAATATAATACATTTTAGTCCTTATTTACTCTTTCAATTTCTCACACCAGAGAAACAATGTGGTATTTAAACATGCATGTCCGATTTATTTCACTTAAGAGTGTGGCACATCCATTTACCTCGAAATATCTCAAGCTTATTGCTCTTTATGGCAGAGTGGTACTCCACTGTCTTAAAAAACCACATCTTTCTTCATTTATCGGTTGATGGGCACTTGGGCTGTTTCCAAGATTTAGCTATTACAGACTATGCTGCTATAAACCAGGGTGTGCATATATTGCTGCGGTATGATGCTTTTAATTCTTTTGGGAAGATATCAAGAAGGGGAATAGCTGGGTCAAATGGAACCTCTAGTCCCAGTTTTTTGAGGAATCTCCAACTGATTTCCATAGCGGTTGCACCAGTCTACACTCCCACCAACAGTGGAAGAGGATTCCTTTTTCACCACAGCTCCTCCAACATTTGTTATTGGCTAATTTATTGATAATAGCCATTCTTTCTGGAGTGAGATAGAATCTCAGTGTTGTTTTAATTTGCAGCTCTTGAATGACCAGTGATTTCAGCTGCCCATTTTTGGATTAGGTCTTTAAATTTTAGGGGTCTGATTTTTTTGAGTTCTTTATATATTTGAGATGTTAGTCCTTTGTTGGAGGAAACTGGCAAATATTTTTTCCCACTCTGTGGGTTGTAATAACCAAATTCAGCAGCATTTAATAACCAAGAAATCTTTTCCTATAAAATAAATTTTTATAAAATAAAAAACCCTGCATACTTTTTAGGACTCAAATGATCTATGCATTTCATAATATATGAATTATATTTCAATAAAGAAAAGAAAAAATAATACCTCTTAATTTATCTCACATATAAATCTGGATTTTTGTAAAAACAAATTTGTTGACAGTGAAAAACTCACTATTCTTCTGTGTAAGGCAGCCTTTGAAATGCCCCCTACCAATGATCCCACTCCTGGTATTCATGGTTTTATACATGTCCTCTTGAGTTGGACATTCATGGGCTGGACCTGAAATTCACTTCTAGAGTACAGAATTCAGATTAAGCCTCCATGATTAAGAAAAGTAAAATCTGGAATATTCCAAAATCTGAAGCTTTTTAGCACCAGCATGGCACTAATGAAGTTCCAGATTTTGGAGTATTTCAGATTTTTGGATTAGAGATACTAACCAGTAAAGTCTATATAAATATTACAAAATCAGAGAAACTCTGAAATCTCAAACACTTCTGATTACAAGCATTTCAGAAAAGGGATACACAACTTGTATAACAAAAGTCACAGGGCATCTCCATCCAAGAGTGGGTCATAACGAGACTGTAGATTCTGTCTTGCCTTCTGTTGCTCACTCTGCTATGAGCTGCCCCACGGTAAGGATCTGAGAGAGGCCTCCTACCAACAGCCAGCAAGAAACGGCCCTTAGCCCACCAGTCTGCAGGCTGGGAAGCTGCTCTCCTAGAACAAAGCCAGGAGATAACCACAGCCCACCTAACATCTTGATGAGCCCATGGCACACAGCCAGCTCAGTGGGGTGCAGATTCCTGTCCCAAAGCAACTGAGATATGAACATCTATTGTTTAAAGCCATTATATTTTGGGGTAATTTTTTATACATTAATATAAAATTGATTTAATTGCCTATTAATTCTTCAGTTGTGTTTTAAAACAGAAGATGCTGTTTAACAAGCTTCAAGCTGGGCAATTAAATGTATTTTTATTTAAAAAAATACACACAACAACATCTACCTCCACCAGAGACTAGAACAGTGCAAGCTCTTCAAGCGAAGATGGATGTGTCGCCTCCCCATGCACTATGTCTGCAGCACGGAGCAGGCACTGAAAAGGAGGGCATCTGATGTCTGCAGGAACTCTAGTGAGGGTCTTAATTTTCCTTTGTGTACCCAGAGGAAATCTTTTCCTATGTCTGTTGCTGAGGCCTCCTTTAAGCTTCAATGGAACTTCCAATCACCAAAAGACTGGGCAATCTGTATAGAAACTCAGCATGTTCTCCCCAAGGACCTACACCCAAGGACATCTCAAAGGATGCCTAAGCAAGAACATTCATTCGGAATCAGGTGGAAGTCTAACACTACTTCTTTTTATAAGGCCTTTTTAGTCCCAGCCTTTCCTTTCCAATCCTGTGCCTCTTTACACAAGGAAAAGACGTGACATCCACGACATGTCAGAAATGCATATCTATTTCTTTATGAGATACTAAGAAATATATGGAGCAAAATGTTCCAGGGATTTTTTCAAGTTGCTCCAAATAGATGTGCAAGTTCGCAGGAATCTTAAATCTCTCTAGGGCTGGGGCTGTAGCTCTGTGGTAAAGCCCTTGCCTAGAATGTGCTAGTCTCTGGGTTTAATCCCAAGTAATGTGGGGGAGGGGGAATCTAAAAATAAACAGGGAATTTCAGAGAAACTTCTTAACTTGGGGAGGGAACAGGGGTGCATGGGGAGAGGTAGCTTATGCTTGCAAAAACTTCATTCCTTCTAGATTTCATAATTCCCTTTACTTCTTGTTTGGGTTCCAAATGAGTTTTATCTGTGCTGTCACTAGTAAGAAACTACCCCGGGCACCTCCAATAAAATAAAGGTGCATAAGAACAGCTGTAAGAGGCAATTAAGGTTCTCTTTCTTGTAATTAAGAAATAAAACTCCCAGAATGGAATATCAGTGTCTCTTGCTTCCTTCTGTCCCACTCCCTCTCCTCTCCCCTCTTCTCTATCTCTCCCGCTCTCCCTCCCAGCCCTCATAAGCAAGTGGTTTGCATTCCAACCAAATACTTTAAATAATTTGAGTTAGAAATACCCCAGAGGAGGTCCAGATGGGAACCACACAAATGCTGAACATCAATTAGTTCGAAATTTTTGTTTTCTGATTCCTTAACACTGCAGATTAAAAATGAGTGGCCAGAACACAGTCAAACCCATAGTTGTTCTTGCCTTGTTGCCTGGAGAGACATCTCTGTCCTGTCTTAGACACAAATCTCTTGGGAGGGGCTGGTCCTCCAGTGAGTCTCTTTATTCAAATCCAGAAGGAAGCAACCTCCCAGACAGTGAGACTCCAGCTGGTTCCCACCCACCCTGTTATCATCATCCATTGGGGCAATTTAACATCTTTTCACTGCACAGAAGTCGAGCCCAGTCTCTGGAAAAAGGGCACAGGAGGAGGCCCTCTACCCACACTCAACTTTATTAGTTCAGGCATGTCAATCCATCCCTCTAAGCTTCAGTTTCCCCCTCTGTAAACCCTAACCCTAAACTGTCGTACATCATTTTCAGGAGAGAAGGAAACATTATCAACATCTTTGCCAAAGGGAAGAGAGTGAGGAGCAACCTCACCCCACACAGCTGGATCGTTCTGCGAGGTTTGGTGGAGTTCACCCTCCATCGCAGTGTATTTCTGCTATTTCTTTTCATAGCTTTTGAGAAATGTAAGTAGCAGTAGTTTTGTTTCATACTACTCTTCCACTATTCTTTTCAAGGAAGTCTCCTTATGTAAGAGTCAACAAAATGTTCCTTTGGGCTACAAACCACCGTTAAAACTAGGCTTGGCTTGGCTTCCCTAATCAGAAAAACTAAAAGCCTTTGAACATTCCATATTTAAAGAGTAACTTGAGATTTTCAAACAGGCTTAAGAAAAAAAGAGTGGAGCAACATGTTTTGCAAACTTCTAAGCAGCTATGATATCTCATTAATGTCTCCCAAAGTTCCTACTCAATACTAAAAGATGTTTGCCTAATTTTCTTATGATAAGTGCCTCAATGTGTCTGAATAAAATACCATAAAGTGGTTTCTTTGTTCGCGAACAATTACTTGTCAAGGTAAATATTTGAGTCAAACTCGTGTGATTTTAAGAATCCCAACATCAATGTGGAAATCACCATATTTCTAATCCATTTATGCTGAAGACTGCAATTTTTCATGAAATTCATATTTGTTACCTACAAAAATTCATGGAATGAGAATTTGACCAGACAAAAAATTTCATTATGTTCTGTTGTTATGGGTATCCCAAAAATGGAACATGGGCATTGAAGTGTTAGGCATCCAGAAAACACATCAATATTCTTCTGTTGAAATTTGGATTATCAAAATGACTCTTGATTTTCAAGCACCTTTCTATGAAGTTATAACTGAATGGGCAAAGAACTTATCCAGAGTGGACAAAATTAATCATGACACCTAAGGGAAAGTTTAGTCATCGGTAAATAATTCTCAGTAAATGGTGAAAGCAGCCCTCCACTCATAGATAATGTCATTCAAGGTATATTAAATGAGCAGGGACGGTGAGTCTAATGCTATCCTGGATGCCAGGAGAATGAGACGACTCTTAGAAGGCCTCTGGCTTCTGCAGAAAATGATGATGCCCAAATTATCCAGCGAAAAGTAACAGGAGCTGGGGGGGGGTACGGGGGTCCATCCACAGCAGGACACAGAGGAGGCCACATCAGACTACTGGGGATTCAAAGACAGCAGGACTCGCCCAGGTTCTGAAAGGAAGACACCTGCTTGACAGGTAGATAAGGTGGGAAGGAGGGTCTTCAAAGTTCAGCATGAGGAAAAATGTGACATGTTGGGTACATAATATATGGAGACATAAACTTGGAACTTAAGTGAGGAATGAAGGTAGAGAGGTAGGTTGGGACAAGACCATAGGAAGCCTTGAATGTCTCAGTAAACTGATGAAACGTAAGACTGCTGAGGACACAATGTGAGAAAAAAATAAAGGGCTCAATTTAAGTCAGTAGAAGTATACAGAGAAGGGGAGAGAGATGAGAGGTGCTACAGGGCCTTAAAGTATTACATGCTTGGCTAGAGATGAAGGGAGATGTAAACAGACAGCTGTAAGGTTCTTATCCTCTGTATGATGTGGTATAATGTTATTAGAAGATGGACAGTAATTGATTAAAAACGTACATTATAAACCCTACAGTAACCACTAATGAAAAACCAGATATATAGCTAATATTGCGGGTTGAATTATGTCCACCCAAAAAGATATGATATCTCAAAGTCTAAACCCCAGGTACATGTGAATGTGACCTTATTTAGGATAGAGTCTTTGTAGGTATAATCGAATCAGATAAGGTCATACAAGTTTCAGGTGGCCCCTACATCCAAAGACTGTTATTTTTATAAGGAAAAAGAGATTTGGAGACAACGGAGTCACACATAGGGAAGATGGTTGTGTGCAGGCAGAGGCAGAAGTTGGAATAATGCAGCTATAAGACAAAGAATACAGTACCAAGGATGGCTAGCAACAAACAGAAGCTCAGGAAGAGGTCAGGAAGGATTCCTGCCTGGAGCCATGACAGGGAGCAGGACCCTGCCAGCACCTTAATTTTAGACATTTTGCCTTCAGAGCCATGTGTGAATACATTTCTGATATTTTAAGATAGGCTGTGGTAGCTTGTTATTGGCAGCCCTAGAAACTAGTACAGCTAGTATGCCAAAAATGGAATAATTAAAAATAATTATTCCAAAAGAAGGCAGGGAAAAAAGAACTGAATGCAAATAGGAAGATGGTAGTGGACGTTAAATGTAAATTCAATTGTGTGTAAAGTAGTAGCGATTCCATGACATATAAATGATGCAGTCTCCAATTAAATGGCAAAGATTGTGACACTTCATAAAAGGTAAGGCTCAAACTACATTCTGTCTACATGAAAATCATTTTCAAATTAAACACACAGATATGTTATAAGTATAAGAAATGATATATCATATTAACATTAATCTATGAAGCTAGAATGGCTATACTAAGATCAGACAGTGAATTTTCCTGAATTTAGGACACACAGTATATAGATAAGTTCTCCATATTTAACTCTCAGAGCACTGACAAGTAGAAACTATATTTTTGAAAGCTCAGAGAGAAAAATCTGCCCATATTTGCTTAGACCTAGGAAAAAAGTCTGGCAGCCAAGAAATATTTGATTGACTTAAATCATGTAACCTAGGCCAAGTTATTGACTATTTCCTCATCTGTAAAACAGAGAAAACAACAGTAACACACCTAGGGCAGTTGTGATCATTTACTTCGAAAATACAATTTTTTTCTTTGAATTCACAAGACAGAAAGTAGTATTTTAACAAATCTTCAGGTAACTCTTGTAAGAAACATCCATATTTTCTGTATAATTAAATGTTTTCTTTTTATGTGATAAGTTTTATTTTTATTTTTTAAACCAGTGTATGTACAAAAAATGCACTTATAGCACATTAAAAATGCACTTATAGCACATTAAAAATGTACTATAAGTACCATGTTTTCTTAAACAGAATAAATCATAATTCAGTTACAATTTCTCAATGGTTACAGTAGTGACTCCAAGTTAGTATTTACTGTGTTTGTCACAGCAATGGGCTGTGAGCTCCAGGAGGCTCTTGTTCTACCCCAAGTGGCCTGAGCTATTCTGTACAGTTATTGAGACTGCTGAAGTTTAGTGCTGCTCTCGGTGGGTCTACAATTCACCAGTTTTCCCAGTTTCTGCTTATTATATTTAGAAGAAGAAAGCCAGCACACCAGGCTGTTTCTGGTCATGGCCCTTCTATAGTGTAGGGTGCGTGGGCTTCTTGATAGCTCATAGCACTGCTGAGGGGCTGGCACTGCCCAGTTTGGTTTCAGCACTGTACTATGTTGCTTCATAGTAATGGTACCAGACGAGCTAGAACTCACTGATTTCTTTTAGTCTCAAGTAACAGAGTACTTAATACTATCAAAAGCCTTATCTCACACCGATTTATGCTTTAGTATCTTAGAGTTTTTCATGATACAAATAAAACAAGCGGTATCTGGTGAAAAGGAGAGAGAAGAGCCACACGGTATTCAAGGGATGCTAGGAAGCCAAGAAACGCTGGCACCCTTTTGAACCTTCACTGTTCATTTAGTAAACTTTAACTATGCTATAAGGAAATTATATTTTATATAAATATGTTAAGCCCAATTTGCTGCAGACATCTGTTATCAAAATGTGTCAGGTGCTAAATCTGGCACATTGCATTAAACATTTTACAGAATATAAGCAAGTGTAGAAATTATGGAAGTACGTAACTTTAGAAATTGAGTGAAAATAGCAGCATAATTCAATGTTAATTAGATGCCTATAGATTAAACAATTACTCTTTAGCTATAATTTCAAAGTATGACTGTAACATTGTGCAAGTACAGTGTTATTTGAAAATACTTCATTGACGCATCAAATTCTATCTTTAAAATGCTACCCCCATTCCATGAAAATTACACACACACTCCAGAAATGACCCATTGAACATAATGTAATTTTAATCCAGTAAAACAAAACATATGGACTAAACTACACTTCATCATTTAATATCATGATGGTAATTTTTCAAGGGAACACATTTATCAACTAAAGGCATGACTGTCAAGTTTCCCAAATCCACTCCCACTTCCCTTTCCAGCCTTTATCTCCTACTAGGCCTCTTTACTCAACTATTGGTTTCTCAATAGTTCTCACACATCCCAACACCATGCCTCTATCCAGAATGCTTTCCATGCCCCTATCAGTCTATGGTGTCTCCTTGTCCAACATGACTGGTCTAATCTCCAAGAAGTAGTCTAGGAGCAGAAATAATCCGTCCCTGTTTTTATCCCCACGGTGCTTGGTACAGTTCTACGTTGCTGAACAAGGGGGACATGTTCTGAAAAATGCACCGTTAGGCAATTTCCTCCTTGGGCATACACCACAGACTGCACTTAGGCAAATCTAGATGGTATGTCCTACTACATACCTAGGCTGTACGGTACAGCCTACTGTTCCTCCTAGGATCGCAGTGAACAACAACAACAACAACAACAGATAACCATGTGAGATTAAATCTAGCAAAAGATAAATGATTCAATGAAGAGATGCAATGAACAGAAGATGTAAGAGCTACTGCCAGTGTAATATGGCATATCGCTTTACAGTAAACTTTTTTTAATAAAAGTAATACATTCTAAAAAATGCTTTAAAAGTATAGTAAATACACAAAGCAGTAAGACAATCATTTACTGTTATCAAGTGTTATGTATGTGCTGTACCTTTTAAGTACTGGCAGTAGAGTAAGTTTGTTCACACCAGCGTCATCACAAACACAAGTAACGTGTTATGGCTATGACGTCCATTACTAAGCAATAAAAGGTTTTCGGCTCTGTTGTTATCTTCTTGGATTGTACTCACATATACAGCCAGTCCTGTACTAAAACTTGGTCATGCAGCACACTTGGCTGTCCTTGGTACTCTCATATACCACCTCCATCCTCTGGCTTTTCTTACAGCATGGTGTACTAACTGCTTACCTCCCGTCCACACACAGGAACCTCTTTAGGCCAAGTTCCATGGCTATCTTCCCACAGAAACTAGTATGAAGCTTCTGTAGGTAATAATGCCATTAAATACAACCTGAGTAAATTAACCACAACCATATCATGGAAATCCTACATATAAAGAAAAACATTCTATTTTTAACATTATCTAATACGGAACTCCTTGGGGCCTCTCTATAATCATAAGGTTAAGAAAAAATGTTTGGCTTAGTCCACTCTGTATAAACTCTTTAAATGTTAGCTAGTATGTTTTAAAGCATGAAACGACTTTTTCCCCCTGCAGCTTTATATAGAGCTATAATAATTGCAACATGAGCTCAGGGCCTCTGTGAATGCCTGATACTAAACTCCCACTGTGAGATTCCATGTGGTGGCTTAGTATCAGTCTCACACAGAATAAATGTGGTCAACCTATCTACAAAAATCTGCTGTGGGACCCAAAAACATTTTAAGGGCTTACATAAGCTTAGGATTTGACACTTAAGTGATGACACTGAGAGGCACACACTGATGGAAAATTTTAACAGACTCACTGGAGTTTTAAACAATGTCACTCTACATTTTGACAGGTCTCCTGCAAAAATACAGATATGTAAATACGATATCAAGTGGCAATATTTTACTTAGTCATAACTAGTCACCTTAAAAACCTTCGAGGTTTTTCGTATGTGGCAGATGCACCGAGTGCCCCGAGAGGTGGCCCAGAAGTCGGTGCCGCATCTCGCATACAATTCCTACTTCAGAGTCACAGCTGTCACCTGCTGCTTCAGGACTGGCCTTTGTTCAGAGGATGGAACTTATTTTTTCTTCCACACTCAAACCCAGCAGGGCACACCAGCTTTGAGTCTCATTCAACTGCTCTTTGCTCAAAAAAAAAAAAAATCAATATAAGCCACAGAATAATAATAATAATAATAATAATAATAATAATAATAATAATAATAATAATAATAATAATAATAAAAGAGCTAAGCTCCCAAAATCTTTTGGTCTCCCTTGGCATTGTAAAGATCCCTTGGTTCCTTTGGAAAGTGCTGGGGGCGGGGAACAAGGTGAGGGGAGTGGGCAGTAGGAGCACTTTCCACAAGACCTTCTTACTGGACTATAATCTGCAGTCAACTCTGCTCATCTCTGCAGTGGAAAAACAACACACAACAGATTAAAATCTAGTTGTAAAAAACCATCATTTTCAAATATTTGCTCGCCAAACTTTCTTACTGGAGTTCTTACTAACAAAACAAAACAAAACAAAACAAGGAGGACTCACTTGAGAGTCTATGCTAAACATCCGCCGGCCCTTGTAACTAGCACCGAGATGACCAGAGGACTCGCCTACCTCCCCAGGTTTCCCCAGACTCTTGCACAAACCTGTCTATGTGGCTGTTGCCCACAACTGGGACCAGGGTGAGTGCTGCTACCTGCCAGCTGAAGAAAAGGAGGCTCGGGGGTATACAGAAATGAATGTGCAACAGCACTTTGGAAGTATCAGATCTGGAGATCAAACCACAACTTCACTAACTCTTGTCGACCATGCGTCTGTCTTATGTCATCGTGGTCAATCTCCACAGGGGGGATTGGTCAGCTTTCTTATGAAGAAATGTGCAGAGAGTTGAAGGACCCAAAGAAAGGGTGGAAGAAGCTAGGGATTTGACAATAGGTCCAACAGACTCTGTGGTCCAGTTCCCATCTCTGACTGTCATCCACTGGAAAGATCCAAATATTCTGCCTTCCAGCCTGCTGACTTCCCACCACCCCACCAGGAACCAGCAAGGTACTGCGACACTCAGGCCTGCGGGACCATTGCAGAAACCCTGCTCTGGGGGCCACCATGCTGCTGCCAAGCACCGATCCCCCCTCCCCTTGGCTATTACAGAGACAGTCCCTGCTCTTGGAAGACTTCTGTCTTCAGATTATTCTCCCCACCCCTCCCAGCACACCCGAAGCAAAACCAGCACACACTGTCCTTTAGTGCAAAGCCGCGCTCTGGGTTTTGCGGTCAACTGCCTCCCTTCTCGCCTCCTCACAGACAGCCATGGCTCCTGACTCGGGCTGAGCAGCTCTGTGCTGAATGTCACCCTTTGTCTCAGGAGCTCTGGGCTGGCTCTGCTGACTGGAAACCCTGAACAACAATGATGAATCAGAGTATTTATTTTTGAGGTTTTCTCCAAGCTGCCTCTTCATCAGCTCTTAAATAGCAGCATTCAAGCTGCCACAGATACTTCCAGAAGTTTGCTGGCCTGGGATTCCCAGGGGAGAAAACTTTGCCTCCTGGCACCAAATGCAACAGCTCCATAACACTCCATCTGAACGAGAGGCCCTAGCTGGATTTCTCCAAGAGACAGTGGCCTACATGTTTAAACTGATTGATTTTTAAAACTGTTTTCAAATCCCTCAGGTTGTATGAGCAACGGTAGATTCTATTTCTAAGTGTGGTGACCTTTTCTAAAACTGTTTTATGCTTTTCACTCTTCCTTAATTGGTGCCATCTAAGACTGCAGCTGAGCGAGTTGCTTAATCCAGGACAAGGAAACTCAAGCCTTCAAATCTGAACCAAAAGAACTATCTATGGATACAGTGTGGTTTTTCGATACAAAAATTTCATCTGAAAGTTAACTGTTATTATTAAAATTGAAGTCATAAGTAAAGTAATGAAATAACCAGCCTTAAAAGAGGAAATGTTACAATCATTCAAGAATGAGAAATTTGTTTTTTACTACATCATTTGACCACTCAAAACACATTAAGATATTTTCCACCTGTAGCACTGATTTATACACACACACACACACACACACACACACTCTCTCTCTCTCTCTCTCTCTCTCTCTCTCTCTCTCTCTCTCTCTCTCCTAACTTGATGATTGGAAGAATGCAAGGAGGCGAAAGTTAGAAAGGAAATGGGGGTAGGGGATGCTGCACAGAAATACAGTGATAGATGGAATTCGGCCACCAATAAAAATCATTTCAGTACATTTGCTTATGAACGGATGAGCATAAATGAGCACTGATGAGGTCAGCAGGAGGGGCTCACAGCCAGGGGCCTGGGGAAGCACATGTCCTAGGTAGAGTGGCAGTGCTGCTTGCCTGGAGACGGCCCTCTTGTGTCCTTCATGCATAACACACCATCATGTAACATGCTCACTGGAATGTTTTCAGGCCAAATGCAGAATTCTGTTTATTGCAGCACCCATTCCAATTTAAGAAGGCCATCTTTAAGTCCTAAATGCCAGCAGGCCCACGATTGGACCAGGACAGGCTTGCCAACAAAGGGTGAGACTGAAAAAATAAAAACAGCTGTCATCTGTTATCTGCTAGACATCCTACCAGATGTTTTAGGTCTACTCATTTAATGCTCACAAGGAAATCCCTGCAGATTAGTAACTCTCTCAGTTTACAGAAGATGGCTGAGGCTCAGAGAGATTAAGTAACAAAGATGCACAGATTTACATGACAGAGCTGGGGTTCCGAAGCCATTTTGGTCAATGCATTTCCAGAAGGGACTGGCTCTGAGTCCTCATTACTCCCCCAGAAAAGTCCTAGGTAACATCAAGAAAATGAAGAAACATGATGCAGAGGCACTTCTTACTCAACTGAAACACAAATGGCTGAGGACTTCAGAAATAGGGAAGTAGAAAATAATTTTCTTCAATGAAACTTTTGTATTTTAGCTAGAATGAGAAGATGGTGAGTCTTAAACACACACTAAGGAAAGCTCCATTGGAATAGTGTCTTGTGGTTTTTCTCAATGTGTGTCATATGAAGACCAAATAGCATTCAGATCACAGAGAAAACATGTCTACACAAAATCTTCCCAGCAGTGTTAATTTTTAATTGCACCCCACAAATAAAACCTAAGGAATCTCAGCTACAGACCTAATCAAATGCTTAGTCTTATAAACAAGACCATGATTCTTACCATCGCCTCCTAAAACCCACACTTGGAGCAACTGATCCATAAGTTTAGCGTTTATCCCTGCTCAATGCCTCTTTTTTTTTTTTTTAAACCTGCTCAATGACTCTTCCTTGCCAGGTTATACTACATTTGACCCTGAATAATTTTTATCATAAGTTACACTAATAACTTACTTTGGTTGAGGTGGTTTTGGTGAACTACAGTTCTCAAAATTTCTTACCTCTAAGATGATACTACACCTGTGACCCCATATAATTCTCACCATAAGTTAAGATTATAAAATTATATTGCTTGAGGTGGTTTTGTCAAACTATAGGTCTCAAAGGGAGGAAAAAGCAGGGGGATTTGACAGCCTTATATATATTTACCACTTTTGATCTTGGGCAAGCAAGAGCTCTCCATACCTGCCTATCTGATAAATTGCTATGAATAAAAACAGCTTCAGGAGCACAGGGAGCTTCCCTGCGAGCAAAGTTCCCAAAGAATGAGATTCTAAAAGCTATCTGGGGTGACCTGCAGAAAGGACGGCAAGGTTCAGGCATCAAGCACAGTGGAGAAGTTTCAGAAGTTGGCTCCTTGAGGCCAGGGCCAAGTTATTCATCTGATTGTATCTGGGGCCTGGCTCTCAGCCTGGGGCCTGGCTCTAAGGGGCACCCACTCCAATGTGTGCAGGAGGACCAAGGAACTGAGGGACTGGCAACTGTATTTTCTCTCTGACCCTGTCCCACACATCTACAGGAGTCTCCCAGAAGAGCCACTGCAGACAACTGTAATTCCCATAGGGGAAGAACAGATGGAGCCTGCCGTGTTAGCCTTGGCTACTAATAACCATGATGATAATAACAGCAATAACTACCACCATTAATAGCTGCTGCTGCTGTCACTAGTGGTGGTGGGTGACATCAACCGTAGCAGTCGCAGTAGCAACAGCATCCCTGTCTTATAGCCCAGAAGGAATAAGAAAGAAGCCCAAGGTCACAGACCAGGAAGTGAAGAAGCCAAGATTCAACCCAGGTCATCTGACTCTAAAGTTAACCATGTTTATACTGGACTAATCACATTTCAGATATTTTAATTTGCATTATCCTTCTTTTCCCAGAGCACATAATCTAATGAGCATTATAACCTCATAAAGCCTTTTCTTGTGAGTTTTGTTTTCAGATTTGTGTATTTCTTTGGACTCTTGTCTGAATAAACCCTACTTGATCAGTGGAGAACCCATCCACATGTCAGGCTTGAACTCAGATGGCCTGAAGTAGGCAGAGCACGGCAGGAAGGTGCTAGCCCCAGATAAATCACTCATACATTCTTTTGTTCTCAGGACTTCTCAACACAACAGTATGGTATTGCCATCCAAGGTTGTGATCAATAATCAGTTAAGGGACTTTAAGCAACACCAAGATGGGAAAAGTACAGCACATGAAAGAAAAAAGAAGCAATTAGTGAAAAGCCAGGTAAGAACAGAAGTTATGAATTCATAAATGTCAGAGGGCAAAATCTAATGGCTATCCAAGGTGCAGGCAAATAATTAATAACCAGAGGAGTGAGAAGGGAAAGAAAAGAAATGCTGCCCACCCAATATTTCTGGACATGACGGTATTTTGACACAAGTTTTCACTTTTATTTCAAATGTAGGAATTTATTACCACAGAAAGTAAGCCAGGAAACTGGTGGTGTGGCTTAGATGAACAGCAGTGTGTTCCCCTCTTCAGAAAGGAGGGAATGCTCTACAAGTCACTGCAGTCTCCCAATGCTTAGTGATCCTATATCTATTTTTCTTGTTGTTGAGAAAACAAAGAAGGTGAGTAGGGACAAGCAGTAGGGAGACAGCTCCAAAACTGAGAAGGGAGGGACAGAGCCAATGGTGGCCAGGGAGGAGCCACACAAAGGTCTCTGGGGCTCCTGTGGTTTGCAGACCCCCTCAGGAGCCATTTTTGCAACCCTGGGACAGCACAGCTCTGATGGGGACACCTGCCAGCAAGTAGAGGCCTATTTTAGGCAGGAGTGAGGGGATTTGGGTCCAAAATGGAGTTGGTTAAAGAAGGTATTCTATCAGTTTACATCTCACTAACTTTCCCTCAAGACATCAATGTATTTCTTTTCCTGCCATGTGCTGACCCAAGGTATGAGCCCCTGGCCTGATGGACACACAGAACAACAGATGATCTATTTATACTCAAGAACATTTTAAGTAGGCCTCATCCTTGGTGAGTTTTCTCCAGCCGGCAAAATCTGAGAAGTGCAAGACACAGTAGAGACGAGCAATGAAGAACAGTTAAAAGTGTGAATTCACAAATCAGACTGCAGGTGTTCAAATCCTGCCTGTCCTTTTATTAAACCTTGGATGAGTTGTGAAATCTCTCTAAGCTACTGTCCTAGTGGAAAAGCAATGATGGTAATAGTACAACCTCAGAGAGTTCGGGGAAGATTTGAGAAATTAATTCACATAAAGTACTGGGACAGCACTTTTTGCCCGATACAGAGTAAATGGTTAACCCTCATTATTACTAAGCTGGTGTTGGTGGGAGTAAATAATGGAAGTGAAGTACACTTTACGCTGCAGTCCCATTAAAGTTAATATATATTCAGATCAGAATTCCTTGGATCAAGACAATCAGCACAGAACACTAGGCTGCTTATGCCTGCCCTAAGCAATTCCTCCATGTCACTGTAAGGACTGAGACAGATACAGTCAGTTTACTTGTCTGTTTCCCTCATACTAGAAGTTTATTATTCAAATATATCTGCCTAAAAGTTCAGAAAGATCAACCTGTGGCTTTTAATAACTTAAAATATAAGACCCAAAGGAAGTGAACCAATTAAGGATAAGAAGTGGCCTTTGTCAGATGCTGACAGAATGGATAACAGACACCAGAATCTCTCTCATGCACAAAAACCCCAGTTTTGCCTGTTAAAAACATCTGAGCCACCACACAGTCCCCATCCAAGGGGAATATGCAAACACAAAACTTGTCTCTGACACAAAATCCTGGCTAGCCCCATTAGGGAAGAAAGAGATGATGGTCAATGTAATCAAAACTCACCATTTTCAAATGGGGCGGGGTATGACCTTTATATTATCTCTAAATGAGAGAAAAGCTGTGAGAATGGAATGTTCTATCTCCCATCCCTCCAAAAGGCAGTGTCCCATAAACACTCACACCCCAGAAGATCCAAGGCTGGGCTCTGCTCCAACATCCTTCAGAAAACTTGGTTAATTGTCCACGCCAGCAGTCTGGGATGCCCTTTCTAACGGCCTCTACAGTGGAGCAAGTTCCCCTGCACCGCCAAAATGAAGCCTGAGCTCCTCCAAGTTGACAAGAGGAAAAGGACCTGCTGGGCCAGGGTAGATGGCAATATGAAGAATCTCCTCTGGATCTTTCCTGGCTTCTGACTAACCTAGGAAGAAATATATTAAAGCCTTAGGTGAAACAACTGGTGGGCAAGACTAGTCTCTAAATCAAGGAGAAGAGGCAAAAGATGGACTCTTAAAGCAGTCCTCATCTGTCTGGCCAAATGAAGAATTAATTACAAACCAAGTAGTTCACAGGCCAACTCCCAGTCTTGTACGTGATTTGTTTCCACACACATGGACTTCATTACTAGCATGAAGCATCCGGCAGGACTAGGACACAAAAACACTTTGAGTCCAGTAAGGGACACAGATAAATTCTACTCTGCTGCCCTGCCCAATAGAAATCAAAGAAATGCCCATTTTTCCTGGAATGAGGGTGAAGCTGGGTGCAGAGGAAATGTTCTTTTTCTCAGGCAAGCCGAGTGCACACTGGTTAAGGAGTAGCAGAAAAAACAAAAGTAAAATACTAGCTAATTCCGTGAAATTAAAAAAAAAAAAAAGCCTATGACTCTTCCTACATGGTTATAGGCATCTCTTTGAGTTTCATTCGGTCAGAGGAGAGGAAACACAGAAACCAAAAGAGAATTATCTGGAGGATATAACACATAAACCTCCAATGTCTGAAATCTCATTTCCTAAAATTTACTTGCAAAGGACTGGTGTTTAGCAAGTGCCTGAGATTACAATTGCATGCAAGTGGTTTCCAGCCTCTGCTTCCCCCTCACTGAAAGGAGGAAAGCAAATGAGCCCTCCCTATGCTAAGAAAGCATGTTGCACCCCATGGTGTGCTGTGTGTACAGCTGATCCCACTGACGACAGCAGGGAAGAAAGCTAGCCTCGCACACTCTGAAGGGAGATAACGATAACGTACACAACCAATTTCCAGCAGAGGAAGGGAGTAAACTTAACTGTGGCCACAGCAACTGATAGCAAAGCCAGATAAGCAGCAGAGATATGGATGAGAAAATGAGTCTAAATTGTCCTCAGAAGAGTCTTAACCCATGCAGAGGAGAATGGTAAGGTAGCAATAAATTAGAAGGATGAATACAAGTTTATGAAAAAACATGAATCAATAGTATTAGGGGAGAAAAAAAAAGCCTGGTGAAAACAATGAAAAGAGAATAAATTATCATATGACTTTTTAAAAGCCTTCAACTGGCTCCTTAATTCCTTCTGAGCAAAGGTGGCTGAGAAGGACCCAAGAGATCCAAGGTTTTTAACAGAAGTGATTCACTTGGGAGAAGAAAACACATCCCCCAAACACAAAGCCATCTGCAGTTTCCCTCTTGGAAATTCACCCTGATGTGCTTAGAAGTGGAACACAGTGCTCCAGCGTGAAGGAGCTAAATAATGCAGGAGCGAATCCACAGAAGGCTTGTGAGGTGTTTGGCTGCATACACCACCAAATGGAAACACATGGTTGCTTAGTTCCTCAGCTGGGAGCCTGCACATGGCTCCTCTCCAGGGAAATCAGACTCTACCACTGGAAACGTGGGCTCCAGGCTATGAGGTCTGGGAAAGGAAAGGAAAGCAGTACAAAGACACTTTTAAGAAGATAGCCCTCTTCTTTGAGCCCTAGTTGCTATACAGGGGCTTGCAGACATCTGTGTTGCTTGGAAGCCCTGATTTCATGGGATACAGGCTGAGACCAGCTGATGATGCTTTGTGTGTGAAAAGGAATGGCAGGAGAGGAGCTTTCCCTGCAGTTTGCTGCTACTCCTGTAAATGGTCAGAGTGAGACAGCAATGACAGGAGGCCCCTGCAAGGTGACATGTATAAGCCTGGATCGGGCTGCTGTACCTAAAACACCATAAACGTATGACCCATCCAGGAGCCACAACCAGAAGGTTCTTCCAGCCTCCTGATACCTGCCACAAAAGAAATCTGTCACCCCATGCAAACAATTGAGGAAAGCTGAGTCTAAAGTGGGGCCTCTGAGCCCCATTAAAGTCACTTGATGCCACCACTCCCACCTGAGAGATGTGGACTGAATTGATCCGAACCCGCTCAAGCTTCATTCCTTTTTTGAGAAGTTCCTTACGTGATTCTAAGGTTTGGTCTGGTCAAGGCCGAGAACCCTTGGTGCACAGTACACCTAGAAGAAATGGCTGCAGGAGCCAAAGCCTGTGTAGCTCACCAGGTCTTTCAGTCGGCCTTCTACTACTCAAATGAGCTCACCTAGCTTCTGTGTGGGTATCCCCTGGTATCACAGCCTTTCTTGCAGCCACAGGCTCAAATGTTTTCTGAGTGAACAGGAGCCAGCAGATTCCCACTGGGGCAAAGAATGTTACTGAAAGATCCTAATCATCAGAACAATCTAGGCAATTAATTAAGCAACTGTGTGTTTCCTTGTCATGAGGACACACGAAAGTCCGGCATGAGGTATTGGGGGTGCTGCCTGTTATACTCAAGGCAATATGGGAGCACAAAGACAATTTTTCTAAATCTCTACTATTTGCTCTATTTTATTACCTCTAAAAGGCGAGAAAGCAAGATTATCATTTTAAGCACTGTGGTTGTACAGGAATTGCAGCGAAACCCTAAAAATGAAATTCCTGGATTCTCCTGCCTCGCTCCTGCTGAGAGAAGGCCTTTAAGGAGGTCAGGAAGCCCTCTTCCTTTATGCTTGAGAGACATGCAGCTGATTCCTCTAACCACAGCAGTGACAAGAAGAAAATGCAGAAGGTTTGGAACCGGATGCTTCCCTCATCTCTCAGGAACAAGGAACAGAGGATACTGGGAAAACATCCATTTTCTCCCTCATGAAAACTGAGAGTCAAACTGAGAGCTGTAAAAGAGGCAACAAATTGCAAAGCTCCCGTTCTGCTTTCTATAACCAACCATCTCTATAGCTGAAAAAAATAGATGTTAGTGGCTATTTTCTTTCTGCATAAGTATTTTTCAGTTTCCCTGTTTTGGGGGAACCTCAAAAATAGACATTACACTAAATGGTGAAGCTTACTTTACCATTCACAGCTGCATGTGTTAGTAAGACTTGGCATTTTAGGATCTTTTGGTTTAATTATAATACAGGTGGAACATTCCTAATCTGAAAACCTGAAATGCTCCAAGCATGTCAGATTCTGAATTTTTCGATTAGGGATGTTCAACCAGTAAAGTATATGAAAATATGTCAAAATTTTAAAAATTCCAGAATGTAAAACACATCTGGTCCTACACATTCCAGATAAAGGATTAACTCACCCTGTATATTCATGTGTGTATCCTTCATTCCATTGCTCAAATCAGAGGACAGTCTCAATTGGAATCAACACAATTGGCTTTTATCTCTAGTCTTGCAGTTCAAAATCCCTGAGGAACTTCAAGACAATAAGGATTCTGGTCAGGATACATTATGCAGCAGCCAATCAAAGGGAACCGAACTTGAGACTGGAGCCAAATTAACATCATTTACTTTCCAAGAACTGGCAAGGGTGCATTATATTGAAAAGCTAAAACCAAAAGAGCATGATTCATCATTTGGTCCTTAAAACAGAAGGCATCCTAGCTCCCCCGACTCAGTTTTCCTTACTGTGCATGGCAGATCTGGGATGACAAATAAAGGAAGATCAAAGGAGACAGGGAAAGTATCTGGAGTGAGTCAGATGAACTATCAAGTGGATCTGATTAGCCTGCACATCAGGCAGTGTAATCAGTAGCTTATTCTGAAGTTTAAGCAGAGAATTTTGACTCTGATTTGGCCAGCTAAGCCATGAGCCACAACACTCAGGGACTTAACATGAGGACTTGTGAAAATGAGCAGCAGCCCTAGAGTACTTCCATAAGGTCATTTCCACGGCGATCTTCATCTTCTTGCTCAAAATATGTAAAACCAGGCTTGGGACAAATAACAAGAAATGAAAAATTTCAAAAATCTCATTTTATTGGTGGAGAGAAATGCAAAGACAGACTAACTATGAGAATCTGGAATTCCACTTATGGGCTTCCCCCAGGAAGAGCTCATTAAATAATGGTGATTTTTTCCCCACAGGTATAATGGGGCAGGGAGCTTGCCAACCCACAGCTACCACAGCCCTGGCCACAGCTCCATGAGGCGTGGCAAGGGCACAAGCTCCTTTTACTAAGGAGAACCAAGCTCTGCAAGATCACAGGGCTCTGGAGAGGAGGAGGTAGTGCTAAAAATGATTCATTGGGATCAAAAGCACACCAGGTCAGCTGCTGGTAGAAGTGAGCAGTTAACCTCACTCATACCACTTCTAACTTGAAAACAGCTGGACAATAGGGTTGGCGAGAATACTGCTATATACTTTAACACCTATGATACAGAATGCTACTCTCACCTTATAGAATTTAATGAAAGTTTATGAACATGTTTTAGTTTAACATTTGCACTCAGACTTTTAGGAAGGTGTTAATAGAAGGACACCAATAATAATCAAAGATGAAATTTCAGCTCAAAGAAACACTATTGAGAACTAAATACAGGCTTACTAAATATAAAAAGGAAAAAAAAAAAAAGAAACTGCCTTCCTCTTTAAGGCTGGAGCCATTTGCCACCCTCACACATCAAAACCCAAACTCCAGAATCATTTTGCTGGGCTTATACATCATTTGCTTGACTTTGAACTTCGAATTCTATCTTTCTCTCTTCCTCTGACATTGAAAAGTCACCTGCTACCTCTTATTCTTTTTTGGGGGTGGGGTTGGTTCTGAGGCCTTGTGCTTGCTAGGTAAGTACTCTACCACTGAGCTAAATCTCCAACCCCTGCCTCTTATTCTTGATCAATCAACTAAAATACACCCACATCTACCCAAACAAATACACTAATGTACTAAAACACACTCAGTACATCCTAACTTCCACATATCATTGAAAAGTACCTTCTGTTTCAGTCTTAGATACTGTATCAGGCTTCCATGGCTGGTGTAACAAAATACCACACACTTGGAGGTTTAGAACAACACAGACTTACTATCTCACCATTTTGGAAGTCAGAATCTGAAATAAGTCTTAGAGGGCTACAGTCAAGTGTTGGCGGGGGTTCGGAAGCCTGTCTCCTTGCCTTTGTAGCATGAAGAGGCCACTTGTGCTTCTTAGCACACAGCTCCTTCATCTTCAATGCACAACTCTTTGCCCTCTGCCTTTCTGCTTTGTTTGACTTCAACCCTCCCCTCACCTCACTCAGAGAAGGACCATCGTATTTATGCTGGGCACACTCAGATAATCTAGGCTCATCTATTTTTCCATCTCAAGACCTTTAACTTAATCACATCTGCAAAATACTCCTTGCTGTGTAGGAAACATTCCTTCACAGGTTCTGAATGTTAGGGTACAGACATCTTCTGGGAGCTGTCATTTTACCCACCACATATGCACACATTTTTTACACGGCTGCAATAGTGTAACTGCTGCAGTTTTATATGAGGTGTTTTATGGAATACTGTATTACGAACACTTTCCATCTAGTCATCAAGACTCTTGTTTTTAAACCACATAAAGTCCCACCCAGTTGATACACCATTTGATGTTAAGATGGTCAGTGCAACAGAACAGAAAGTTTCTGTCTTTCAAATTTTCTTTGAGATATATTACAGAAGTGATTAATTAAAAAGGAAGAAGGGACAATAAAAAGCAGTATGAATCTATGCTGACCCGTGAGCCCTGGGCGATCACCTCCCAACACAACACCCAAGCTGTCCGAAGGAGGTTCAAATAGACACAGGGTCTGCAACATTTTTCATGGGAAACGGGTGGGGGTGGAGAACTCAACTTCATTCTACACAAAACACAATCAGATTGTCTTTCAGCAGAACAGAAACAATCACTCTATTATCTAACATCATGAATGACATGCACAGCCATAAAACATTAACAGTAAAGACAAAAGTTGCAACTGCCTCCCTCATTTGTAGTTCTATACTTTGCGATTTATTAACTTGTGAACTTTGGTTTAAGCATCATAGTTTATGGATGTGAACTGTATTGGCTGTCAGTAACAAAATCCAGGTACCAGTGTTATGTTACCTCCTTATTTTACCTATTTTATAAAAACACACAAGAAAAGAATGCAAAGCGCACTAGAAAAACCCTAAAAAGAGATGGGGTACCAGGGTGGGTAGAGAATTACAGATTAGAGCTTAATTTGCCTCTCACAAAGTATACAATCACATCATATAAAACAGGGGTCACAGCAAACTATCTGTAAAGGGTCAGGAAGTAAATATCTTCTCCTATGCAGGCCAGCACTTCACTGTACTGCAGTAGAGTCAAGGCTTCCACATACAACAGACATGTAAACAGGCAGGGCTGTGTTCCTAGAGGCATTATTTACAAAACCAGGCTTTGGATGGGCTGTGGCCCAATGAGCTGTAGTTTTGCAATCCCTGGTATAAAAGACAGGTGACTTTAAGTTATAAGCAGACTGAAGCGTCTTCCAGAGTGCTTCTTCCCTGTCTCTAACATAGTTTACTTCTTTGCTTGTTCTTTCTTTTCTTTTCTTTTCTTTTTTCTTTCAACATTCCTGGCTCTAAACCCAGTGATAAACTTCATTACTGGTCCCAACTCTTTACTCAAGCCCTTTTTTCACATGACTTTGGAATTTCTCTCCTAAAGGCAGGGTGTATTTCACTACCCCTGGACTTTTTGGGCTTAGCCATCTAACTTGCTTTGGTCAATATAATGAGAAGCAAAAATATTCCCATTACAAGCCTGGAAGGACATAGACATCATGTTTCAATTCATCCTCTTGGGCTCACACCAGCTCCAGCAAGAACATGCCCAGGCTAGCTGCTTCCTTGTCCAAAGAAGACAAGGAGCCCAAGGAGCAGAGTGGACCCACAGCCTCACCCCTAGAAGAGCTCAGCTGGGCTCAGGTAAAGCCAGCCAGGTCTCATATGATTTACTGATCATGTAACACGGACTTCTAGATATAGATATCAATCATAAAGCAAACCAAGTATTTATTTCAAAGCCACTCAATCATCTCCACAGGAAAACCATCTCCCATGAACTGCTCTCGAAGTATATATATATTTTAGCTATATTTTTTCTTAAAAAGTTGTTTTACTAATGCAAACTACTAATAAGTTTTCTCAGTATTTCCTCACAGTAGCATGCAGCTGCTTTCATCCATTCTTCGAAACAGATCTTGGTATGGAAATACAGTTGGCACACACAATTTCCAAAATGTTTTCACTGCAGTGGTATGTCATTTTTAGACCATTTCTAAAACACATGGTTTATCAGCATTATAAAATCAATGTGGAACCATGCTGACTTCTATTGTTTATTTACAGAAAATGTTACTAAGGGCATTAAATATCGTTTATAAAGTAGGTGCACAGAACATTCCCAGCCCTTCTTCTGAATTAACAAAATAAGACTTTGGAAAAGAGAAAAAAGTGTATAGATGGATGTCCATTTTTCACTTTGATCCCTCATTTCTGATGTAACTGAATCATGACTTTCACTTCTCATAAAGAAAAGTCTTGGTCCACAGAATGAAACCAAACTCTGGCCAGGTCAACTTAGACCCACGTCTCTCTGAGTGTACTCCCACCATCTGCATCCATGAGAAGCAGGTTCACATGCTTCTGCCATTTGATGACCACAACGTCATACTTGCCATTGAATAACTGCTGCCTTCACCACACACAGACGGCTAGTCACCAAATTTCATGGAGGTTTTATTACAGTAACTGGTCTGTGACTGGATGATTTACAATGTGAAAGCCATTTGCCAATGTCAACCTTTCAAAATCTATTTCATTCATAATACATGGAAAATAAATTAATATCTATATTAATAAGTACATAAATATTTACAACTTCAAATTGTCAATTACAAGGGCCCTTTGCCTTGAAGCAGACGGTGAGCACTTTGAGATTTTAAGCTGAAGAAACCCACAATGTGGCAGGCATGCAGCAGCATGATCAGGCTAGATGATCTCTGATGGCTTCCTTCACAAGTGTAGCAGAACAGTGCAGGCTAGGTCTAGGGGGCCTCAGTCAGGAGCTCATTTCTGCTGCACTCCACAAGGAGTGTATTCAGGGAGGCTTCCAGTTGTGCAAAAGATCCAGGAGATGAACGTGAGTGGGAACTACAGCGTGTTTTAATGCCTCGGCTCAGGACCCCACCGTGTCACTTGTGCTGCCTTGTACTGAACAAAGGAGTCAAAATCACAAGAAAGGGGATATAGAATCTACCTTTGGACTAAAGGTGTGGCAAAGACATGTTACAAGAGAACGTGCAATGTGCAGGAGAGGGTCCTTGATTACTCTGCAGTACACCACCAGGAGGCGCAGACTCTATTGTTTCTATGTAAAAGGGCAGTATAGATTTCATGATTTGATATCCTGGCAGGAATATTCTGGCAGGTGAGGGGGAAAGTGATCTTGGATAAAGAAAGACATATCCAGACACCTGTCACAGGTTAGTCATCACCTGGAGCAATAAAGTAGGTACCTTCCCAGGCCAAGAACAATTTGTCTATTTAGCTCACTGAGCAATCCCCAGTGTAGAGAACCTGGCCCTTAGGAGACAAGCAAGGAAGATAATAGATGTCTCCTAGGAACTCAGAATTGAAAATTTTAGAATATTTCTACAGTGAAAAATAAGAAGGACTAGAGTCTAATGTGCTACATAATGCTAACAGTAAACCTGGGTCATCTGAAGTTAACTGTTTATAAGTCAGGGAGTGCCCATCGTTAAAATCAGAGCAAAGAAATGATGTGATAGGATGTATCCATATCAGTCTCCCAAAGTGATCTTAACAGATGCTTATGACTTAAAAGCAAAATGAAGAATACTTTCTATATAATTCCAACAGAACTTTATAGGAATCTGAACTGCAAGCAACAAATTAACAAAACACAGATTCTTCCACTGGACAATGAACCTTACATAGGTCCAGGAACTGAAAATCGTGGATGCACAATATTTAAGAAATGAAGTGCAGAATGTTTTCGCTGGATGTTGGGTGTTGGGTGTTGAATGCTGAAGATGGAAGAGCCCTAGCAGTTGTCTGGTCCCATGGCACACTCCCCACTCTGCAGCCTGATTACAGTGAGGAGGCTGAGGCCTCAAAATTGAGTTGGTGTGGCTAAGGTCACCCAGTTAGTCAGAAAGAGGGACAGGGAAAGAATTCAGGAGTTCAGACTCTGAGCTCTGAGTGCCTTCTGCTCCACCCAGCTGACAGTTTTCAGCCTTACTTGCGGCATAAACAAGCTTCTGAATACAACCAACTATAAATAGCAATTAGTCAGAGTCTTGTATTAGACATGTTGACATCACCAGAAGGCAATTCTGTTCATCACAGCCCCTCTGACGCTCACTGTGAAATGTCCTGCCTTCATTTCCTCCAGCACCACTCCAGACCCCCCACCTCAGATTCAGATTGTGTCCTGCTAGCACCTTCACTACAATTTGCCTGCTCTGCCTGAGTTCGCTGAATAGTCGTGTGTGTCTGCTTTTCTCAGCCATCTCAATCGCATAATTGACAGGGCAGGGAGTCGATTTTTCTACTTCTCTTTCACGTAGCCAAAGTACAGAGTGGGCCCTTGATGCAAACATCGTGATTAGGCATGCCAACAACTGATATTTACCAAATGATTACTATGTGATGAATAATAAGCTGAGCATTTTACATACCTTATTTCATTTAATTCATCCCAAAACACTATAAATAGGCCGAATTATTTGTCCTATGCCTAGATCAAGAAACTGATCTGGAGGGCTTCAGTGACCTGCTCAAGGTTATATAACTAATAAAAGGTATCTGATGCTGAGATTCAACTTGAGACTAACACTGAAAGACCTAGTTGGTCTTTCCCAACTAGGACCTGCCTGAGTTTGGGGAAGGAACCAGAAAAATGCATTTGGAAAGCCTGCCTGATGACTCAGAAGTGCAGACCAATATAGGGCTCAAAGTCCCACAAAGTCTGCAATCTATGTTGACTGATCTTATTCCTATTTTTCTGAAATCCGTAGTGTGGTCAGAACCTGACCAAAGCCCAGCTTTCCTAGACGACTCAGGCAACACACACTTCAGAGTGCTGTCTTCTCTCCTGGACATGAACTTTAAATAACTCTTCCCTTCCAATTTGCCTTAATAATCTCTGGACACTGCTGGCAGCCAGAGAACAGCAGTTAGTTGTTCTGGAAGCGGTAACAGCGATCCTGAAGATGAGGCACCAAGGATCTGTCAGGGGACAGCCCAGGGCAGGAACAGAATTCAGGGCCCTGTGAAGTGGATCCTCTGTGGGCTCACTATGAATAGTACCCTATGCCCTCTTCCTTCGGAACCTTGCTTTTATTTATGTATTTTTTTTAATGAGCCACACACACATATCACACATCAGCCAATGACAGACCCAAACAGATTGTCTCACACTATTTTTCCAAAGTTCAGAATAGACACTATGGTTTGCACAGCTATGCATATAAACTATGCATCTTAGGCTGCAACCCCTGCTCCCCCAAACCGTGCTTCTAGTTTGCCTTGAGCAGCTGCTCCTTCCTCTCCAGACAAAGGACTCTAAGGTTCAGTGGGAACTGTCTGTAATGGAAGAAGTTGGCTCTTTTATGCTTTAACAGTGTAACATCTAATACTGGTCTGAGACTCTGGAAGATCACAATTATGAACTTTCAGTTTTGTATATGTGCTGCCGAAGCGAGCACCGAATTTTCAATTTTGTCTTTAAGCTTCACCTTGCTCAGGGCTCATCTTCTTCAATTCCTATGGCTCCCTCATGTTATTCTCTCTTGGCTTTGCTGACAGGAATTCCTTTCTGAAGAGCATAGTTGAGATAACTATAAAGACATTACTAAACACTCAAAGGAAATAAACACAAATTGCAGTACGTTTTTTTTTTTTAAAATGTGGATTTTAAAAAAAACATAAAGTGCTTCCATCTTGCCATCGCTGGCTTCACTGACTTTGCCTCAGGCCTCCTAGCATCTTGGGGTGTCCACCAGCATTCCTTATAGACATGTTCCTCCCTCCTGGATCCTAGCCTGGGTCTACTATTTATTCAAAAGCTCCCTGCTGGGAATTTAAAAGGATTTGTGGTCCAGACAGAGCCCTGTCTCCATCCTGCAGAATGGAAGCCAAACTATGGCTAAGAAGTGAATGAGAGAAGAGTAGCTAAGGGGCCATGGATGGAAGGAGGCATTCTTTACAGAGCTAAATTTAAGTTAGTTTCTCAATTCTCTCTTTGCTCAAGTATTTTATTTCAAGGAACATTTGATATTTTGAAGACTTATCTAAAACTAGAAACCAGGTCTCCCTCCTTCCTGAGCCAGCAGTCTTCACTTCCAAAGAGTAAAGGGATAAAACAATTCTTGACCTTATTTTCTCTTACCTCCATGGTATAAATCCATAAGCCCAAGAATTTATTCTCTGCAACAAATCTGAATTTATCTTATATTGCTCTTCTTTTCAATATACGGTCTTCTAATTTAGGACTCTTTAAAGAACACAGACCTAGCTAAACCAGATTGGATATTTAGTTTTAATTAGTCAAGAATGCTTTTCTTAAAAGAAAATCACATTTTGATTTTCCTTAGAAAAAAGTTGCATCTCATCTTGTCATTTATAGCATCTTCTGGGATCCTAGAGATAGTACTTATTAGAAGAGGTAAGCATAAAAAGCAATTGAAAATTAAAGAGAGGGGGGGAAAAGTCCTTGTAGTCGTGCTATCCATTTTTAATAGATGAGTTTTATATCTGAATGGTACAGACATGTTTAAAAAAATATAAAAAGGAGAACTCTTCACTTCAGTATCATTATAGTCATCACTATAATGTGCCATTAGGAATATATCTGTACTCTTACAATACATAAAAACATGAGTTAGCAATTGCCAAATACTCTCTTCCAATGTCTATGGATACACTCACAAGAGAAACCGTAGACTGCCTTAGAAATCCTGTAAGTGTCAGGCATTTTGGGAACATTTCTTTTTAAGGGGGTAATTTCCAAACCAAAATTAGTTGATGCTACAATTTGGTTTGTATGGAGTAGGCACATCCCCAGAGGGTCCTGCAGATGACACATGCCATACAGCATCTGAAACAGCTCATAAAGGCCCCTTGCCTCCTAATATACCAGTGGTGTCCTGGTTTAAAACTTTAAAATCATTGCAGGCTTTTAAAAAAAGATCCTATAGTAAGCTTTTAAAAATCAATAAAATCAGGAATGACAGACGCAGGAGAATTTCATGGTCTCTGAAACAGTAGCTGCAACTGGCACTGGAATTATTCTATTTTTCCTGATAAGTTTGGAACAAATCTTTCGGTTTTCAAACCCAGAAATCAAGTCACATAGGAATACGAATGAAGGATAGTAGAATTACAAAAGAATATGGTCAATTATTTCCTCAGCCTGAGCAAAAACTATAAGCCAATTACAGATAGAACAATTTATGAAACTTGCATTTTAGAAGAAAAATTATTGCTAACTGCATTGCCTTCGATAAGTTGGATTTGCCCTGCTTTCTGATAGCAAAGTAAATACAAATAGAGTTTCTTATTCAAAACTTCCCTGCTCTTCCAGAGGCTCAAGAGCCAAAAGCCACCTTATTTAATATCTTCTTTCAACAGTGAAGCAGATGAACTTGATGAATGACTAGGAGTCTTACATGGCAACCAAGAGCTGTACTCAGTCATCCCAAGATAAACCTGTGGCCATGGGCTGGGGGTTTAGCTCAGTGGTAGAGCACATGCTCATCATGTGTACGGCTCTGGGTTCAAGCCTCAGTGCTGCTAGAGCAAACAACAACAACAACAAAACCAAGACAAGACAAAACAAAATGCACACCGAGAAACATGTCCCATGGTAGTGGTTCTCAAACATGGGGCATCACTTGGAGAGCTTGGTAAAAACAGGGTGTTCCCTATTTGACCCTCAGATCCTGTCTCAGTAGATCTGCGCCACACGAGTCTCTTAATTTCTAACAAATTCCCAAAGGATTCTGAAGTAGCTCTGGGGTGCCCCCTTCATGAACCATTGCCTTAGGGAATATGAACAGAGGTGGGGCAATTAGCACATATCAAGCAACAGACACTACTGGATCCTGTATCATTCCCCATGTAATCCTCAGTACTTTTGCTGGGAATATCACCAAAAAAGGTGAGGAAACAGACAAAGACATTCCAGGGCTGTGAGAGTCTACACCACCTTCAAATCGCTTGCCCCACCTTAGCCTCCAATCAACAAAATTCATACAGACACCAAAGTACCCTGTATTACTATCTGAGTGGGCTATGTTACAACCTGCAAACTTGCTAATAAATCATTCTAATTGGAGGCCTCCAAACACTCAAATACAATTATGCAGAGCCACTTTGCTTCATCTCCAGAGCCAGTTTTTAACTTACACATCATTGGAAAGTCTTAATAGAAATCCTCTTTACCTCCTGGCTTACTTCTTGGCTGTACCACTCAACAAACTTTCAAAACCTTTTGTGCCAGTGAATCTTACTTGTCTTCTTGCTTGGATTAAGAAACTCTTGAAGAGGTGGTTAGTTCATAAAGGGGCTATACTCATCAGTGGATTAATCCACTTAAGTTCACAGTTGAATGTGTGTTAGGAGGCAGGTCCCAGCTGAAGGAAGTGTGTGTGGAGGGGTGCCTTTAAATGGTGTATCGCTGACTGATACTCTCCCTGTCTTCTACTTTATGGCTGCCACAAAGTGAGCAGCTTAGCTTCACCACACCCTTTTACTGTGATGTTTTGCCCTAGCTCAAACTGACCATGGACTGAAACCTCAGAACCTATGAGCCAAAATAAGTAACTCCTCCTTTAAGTTGCAGGTGTCAGATAGTTTGTCCCAGCAATGGAAAAATGTGACCAATACACCTTCCTTTCACAACAGGCCAGCCTTAATGGGACACATAATGATATGATCTGTCCTGAACGAGGATATAATTAACCCTTATAAGAAAAACAGCATATGCACATTGCTTAAACTTTTCAAGGCTCCTATGAATAACAACCCTTATAGCTGTGCTGTATTTATTTATGTGTGCCAAAATTATACATCTTTAGAGTAACCTCCAAAAACCCAGAGTTCTAGGCTTTGTATGAGATGCGTTATATATAAAGACTTTAAAAAGGCTGTATGTTGATGGTAGTAACCTGCAGTAAATCTCCATATCAGGGAGTCCCTTACATTGTATAACAAAGCAACTCCAAGATCTGTTTCCATGACAACAGCAGCATCACACAGGAAAGAGAATGAAGAGAGTACAAAAAGCCTCTTTAGAAATTGTTACCAAAATGTGCACTCAGTTTAGGAGACTAAAAATAAATTTCTGGGCATTAGGTTTAGGGTTAAAATCTTTTCTTTCTTGGATGTATTCTCTGATGAATATGACTATTTTAAAAGGTCTAATAGGAACTGAGTTAGAACACTATAAATACCATCCATCTGCCAAATTTCAGGAGGTCTAAAATTAGGTTACCAGGTTCATCAATTTCCCTTAGAAGATTCTCATAAAAATAGATCAAACCATTCTGGTAGCAGTAACAGTGGAATTTTCATAGTTCAAATGCAATGATAAATAAATGACATTCAAAGCTTAAAACTCAAGAAATTCCCCAAATCGTATTTTCCTGAATAAAATTAAAATAGGAAATGTGAAACAGGAGTTTCTTAGAAGACCTTTCAAATCATTTACAAAGCCACATACAGCAGTATTATAACCAAATCATACGTTATCAACAAACCTCATGTTTTCCTTTTCTACTGTGACTGTGACCAGTCTTCTGCTTATGTGTACTTTTCTTTTGTGGAGGAGATGGAAATAAAATGCAACATCAAACAATTTGGGTTAGCCTTCTCCTCACCTAGTATTTTTTCTCCTATGATTTTTTCCTTCTTCAACCATCAAAGAAAAAGGGTTCTCTTACTAAAAATATCCTGGAACAACAGCTAGCATTGGGACCTATTTTTTCTCAGCCACCGGGAGGTAAGGTTATTTCACCTACATGTGTACCAAGTTATTTTTAAAACTTGCCCTGTTCTTCCCTGGTTATTCTATTTCAATAAACAAAAGAGAACCCGGAGGCCCATTGTATTCGCATCTACGCTCAGTGTCCCAGCTGTTCTGATGTCTACACCGTGATCATCAACACAGACAGTGAATGGACCTTCCCCCACAAACTGAAATGCGTAAAGTGCTTCACAAAAACAGCTCCATTAGTAATTTTCAACCTTCTCACAAGAACGGAAGTTAGATAGCAAATCCTAATGGTACTTGCAATGAAGAATTATGTGTTATTTTTATTCTCAATAAACATCCATTATGCTCAGAGGCTACATGTGACTGGCTCAAAGACAACCTACTACAGTGGCATTGGTGGCAACAAAGTTAAAACAGACATTTTGTCTAATGTCAAGTTTAAGTCAAGCAGGGTCTCACTGATCTCTATTCAGTTATTTACTAACTCAATAAATACTGAAAGCCAGTTTCATGCCAGATTATATATATATATACACTGAGGACAGAGAGATGAAAGATCAGTTTTGCCCCAGGAGACAGAGAAATAAGTACAACACAGTGCTGTGAACGTCTCCAAGAAGGTACCAAAGGGAAGAAGTAGATGGGCAACTAAATTGGGGGTAGGGAGAGAGAGGAAAAAGTCCTCAGGGGATGGAGTAATGGGGGAAATCTCTGAGAGAAGAGATGCTCAAGCTGATTCTCCAGGAAGAGTTAGAATTAGTTAGGAGGAAAGAAAGAAGGGTATCCAGAGAGAACACAGTGTCCCTCCAGCCTCAGCTTCAACTTGAGTGAGGGGAGCTATTGCAGTTCCTACAACACAGATTGGCACTGCTGTCCCTTATTATAGACCAGGGCTCTCTCGCTGGACCCTGCTTATACAGACAGAAGCATCTAACGGCGGGAGGCTCTTCTTGGGCTTTATGTGAAGCACTGTCATCTTACAACTCCTCCTCACTGGATCTGGGCAGCCCGAGTTCACAGGTGAATCCACCCCTCTGCAGAGGACGGTGCTTCAACAACAAGAAGGCAGTTCTCATACACTCCTGTAACTCACTTTTCTTCCTGCTGAACATTCCTGGCTTGTTTTCTGGGTCTCTATGCTGCATCTTCCTGATCCTTCATGCTCCCAGGTGCCCCAGGCATCCCAATTTCTCAATATCTCCTTAAGGTCTGCAGCCATCGCTGCACACCACACTGCAGAAAAAGGCTGGTGTCTGGGGGGGGCTGCCTCCCTCAGCCTAGAGCAGTGATGGTGAATGACACACACAGACCCTGCTGTAGGTTCGCTACCGCTGGCCTAGACACTGCTGTTACTGTGTATTGCTGGAGCCACTTTAATAAACAGCAGGTTTATTCTTACACCTGCTTCACTCCAATCCACCCTTATATCGCCTCTGAGGAGTCACTACATAATAAAAACGTTATGATTGAATAAACACAATTATTGAAGCTCACAATATTTCATTATTAAAACAAAATGGTTCTCACAAACTAAATAAAGTACAAATAAAATCACCAAGCAGAAAGACCTAACAATGGTTCGAGGGAAGAAAGACTTGTTAAAAACCCATCATAAGACTTCTTCAACTCTGCTTCTTTTTTTCTATCATCACTAGATTAAAAAACCCAGTTAATTCAACTGTATCTTACATCCCATCATGATATCATGTGAGCAACAGAATCATTCCTACACTACCGAAATGCAATCACAGTAGCAACACTATGTAGAATAAAAGGGACAAACCCCTGCGTACACACACACACACACACACACACACACACACACACACACACACACACACAGAATGAAGGCAGTTCATGTCCAGACAGCACTATCCTCAACAACTTTAACATAGATTTCATTCTTGGTTGCCACCTTAATACTCCTTTCCTTGTCATTATTTGATGTTTTTTGTTCGTTTTGTTTTTTCACTGCTGGGGATCAAACACAGGGACCAAACACAGGGCCTGTGCTTGCAAAGCAGGCACCCTAACCATTGAGCTAAATCCCCAGCCCTCCTCATCATTATTATTGAACTACTTTAATTTTGTTCTGTGTAGAAATAAGCCCAATTTAAAACAAGCAAAACGAATTAATGAACAAAACACTGCATTTTCTAGCTAGGAGTGACTATGTGAAATATTTCTAGCCTATAGTTTATAAATGGAAATTGTTGAACTAGGTATCTAGAAGAAATCTTTAAGAGGGAGCAGATTCAAAGGCATCTGTAACTTGATTTTCATCCCTGGTCTTCCTTCTGCTTGGAACATAGACAAGATGCTACTGGAGCAGCCATACTACTGCCACCAGCCAACAAAGTCTAGGATGAAAGCTAAGGTAAGATGGCTGAACTGAAAAGCAGGAGGCTGGGTCCTTCATGGAATCCTGGAGCTGCCACACTAGCCCTGGTCTGCCCAGTTCTCCATGTTTTGTTAAACGAAGAGAACAAATCCCCTATTTTAGTTTGGTCCGTGCTTAGCCATGCTTTTCTATTACTCATGCTTGAATGCAGTCCCGAGCTAATATACTTTGTGTGCGGCAGTCTAGATACCCCAAACAAACAGCTTTATCACCACACTCTTGCGCAAAAAAGAAATCCCACATGGATGGGCACGCTCCATTCAGACGACACTCAGGAGATGAACAGGAATTACATGGATGAGAGTTGAAAATACTTCAGTGAGATTTTTTGAAGTTTTCAAAACTGTATTGTCCCAATAATATTAAATCCAAAACAAAAAGTTCCCTAAATCAAGCCATCTTAAAAATCAAACGATCATTAAATAATTTCAGTTTCTTAGATTCCTTTCTAATCCCTGTCCCCACATATAAATTCTGCCATATAATACAATCATATCAGTAACTTTATATTAAGCTTTTGCTCCTAGCATCATGTAAGCATTTTCCTAGTCATTATTCTAATGGCTGCACATATTCTATCACACTGGTGAATCAATTTATTTAATAACTCTCTCTTTTTCAATCAGAGTATTAGTAGGAGAAACTGATGGCTGGAGAGGGAAATCTAAGAAAGAGGACAGTGCTCCCAAGCCAATATGCAGCCATAATTTTCAATGTTAAGATCCCATTAGTTATATATTATTCCCAAAGTTTTAACTTCAATACTTACCTGATGTATCCAAACAGGTCATATGTGGAATCTAGTGACTAGGTATTCTAGTTGAGTAAGGTTGATCCAATATATTTTATTTTAAAATTACTTTTTAAAAGTTTATATTCTAAACATTAAGATTAGGAAGAATATACTTTTTAAATGGACTATAAATCCAATCAGAGTAGGTCTCAAGCTTAATGGATATGACTGGTTTATTACTATATGGTGGGAGAGCATTATCAGAAAAGACAAAAATCTCTATTGATCCTGAGACATTTCCTTTTATTTTTATTATGGGAAAGAAACAAAACTCTGTAAGGTTTTTAAAATCTCCCCTGTAGAAGTAATATGCATTCATCCATCCAGCCAACAAATACGTATTAAGCACCTCCTATATGCCAGGCGCTGTTTTAGGTTGAATGGAAGAGTAAGACGATGTACCTGGCTCACATGGTACTTTCATGCTGATGGAAAGATAGTAATCAAGTCACAAGTTAGATGGTGATAAAGGCTATGAAGTACATATAGGAAGACAGACCACACACAATATAAGAGCAGAGTGAGGTATCTCTAAGGAAGTGTCATCTCTGCAGAGACCTGGATGATGATGATCTGGGCACAAGTTCTATCTAAAATATCCAGCAGGGCAACAGCCCTGAAGTGCAAATAAGTTTAGCATGTTCAGTCAGTGAATGGGCAGAAGCCAGATCGCAATCATGATGGCCTTGTTGACCAAGGTAAGAAGTATATACTCTGATGGTTTAGGGAGGCACTGAAAGGTTACACAGAGCAATGGAGTAATTGGGTCTGTCTGATATAAGTAAAGTACCATATGGGCTGCTGTGTAGAAGAGGACGGCAGGAGAAAGAGCAGAAACCAGCATGTCAGAAAATTATCTGGCAAACTGCATATTTCTCCAGAGTCCTACTTGGTTGGATTCTCTCACTAGTTGGTCCTGGATACACAGCAGTCTACTGCATGAGAACAGGACCTGGCCTGAACGCACAAGTCCAAATCAACTGAGGCCACATGGACTTGCAGACAAGGTCTGTGCTATTTATATGTGTGATTCCTTTTAAAATTTCAACCTACTTACCATTTCCCCCCTCTTCTGGCTCTGTATATTAATTTATTTTAGATTACCAATTCTTAGTAGGAAACTGGTTAAAACGAATTGCTTTAATCATGGCGAATCATTCAAACTTAGCAAACACAAAAGGAAGCAGGCTTGTCTTTCTAGTTTTAAGAAGTGCTGTATGAACTCCTCTTTTTTAAGCTTTCCTGGTCTTTTGTGATTAATTTTAGTAACCAGAGAACGACTTGTTTAAGAACAAATGAGTCATGATACAGCTTAATATCTAGAAACCTAAAATCACCCTCCTCCACAGAGAATATCATTTTCAAGTATGAAATTCTCATGTTTTAAACATTTAAGGGGCTGGGGATTTAGCTCAGTGATTAGAGTGCTTGCCTTGCAAGCACAAGGGCCTGAGTTCGATGCCCGGCACCACACAAAAAAAAAAAAAAAAAAAAAAAAACCAAAAACCAAAACAAAACATTTATACCCCATGTTAATGCTACAAAGCTTCCTGCTTTGCAAAAGAAATGGGGAGGGACCAGCCAGGTACTTGAAACTGCAGAGAATGAGCAGTGAGCCATTGCCTTCCGAAAGGTACTTATCTTAAGCACATTATATGATGTGGAAAAATCCCGCCTATATAAAACAATTCATAATCCATACATTTAAAATTATGTATTTTCACGCAGCAATCCCATAATGATATGCATTTTTCATGAGCAAGAATAGCAGCCCCATGACCTCTGCACAGATGACATCTCCCAGCACAGTCCCACACAGGACAGACATGCGCCCAGTGGTTGAATAGGAAACAGACCAAAAACAACTGACTCCTTAGTACTCTGCATTATTTCTCCTCCTCTTGAATTGTAATTCACTATAAACCTCTCCAGACTAACTGTGAAGTTAGCAAACAATTGAGGAATATCAATCCAGAATATGCAGTTGAGCTGGGGATGTCACTCAGTGGTGGAGCACTTGCCTAGCATGAATGAGGCCTTGGGTCAATCACCTGCACTGTGGAAAATGTTTAAAAGTAAAACACGCAGCTGACAAAACAAGAATTGCCTTTCAGTAGGTTGTTTTTCCTACCAATTCTTAATCAAAAAATGTGCAAGTTAAAAAATTCTGAGGTTCAAAGGGCATCTTGCAACACTTTGTTATCCTTGCACTTTAAGCACTGAACAATCCCTCAACTTGAAAAAAAAAAAGGAAATTCACTTCCTAAAGACAGTAAGTTACAATTTAAGAGAACTCCATGAAACATTTTATAGATATTCTACTCAAACTAAGGAAATTAAATGAATTTAATTTTGAGGCCAGAAACCTCATTTTTCATTCATTTACTCTTTCAACAAACAGTAGTGATCACCTACACTGAGTCAGAGATTACACCAGGCCTTGGAGACACAGAGAAGAATAAGATTTGAGGAAAAGAAAGTATTATAACTGAAACAAGTCTTACTGTGTCAAGTTGTTACATTAATGGCCCCAGTGACACCCCTCCCAAGATCCACAGCCTTGTGTATTGCCCACTTCTGATGGTTAATTTTAATGTAATGTATCACCTTGACCAGGCCATGGGGTGCCCAGATATTTGGTTAAACATTCTGGGTGTTTCTATGAGGGTGGCAAGCTTGAGATTAATATTTTGAGCAACAGTCTGAAGAAAGAAGACTTCTGTCCATTATATGTATAATCCTAGTCCAACCAGTTGAGGCCTGAATAAAACAAGAAGTTTGACCCTTCCCTGAGGAAGAGAGAATTCTTTCTGTCTGAAGGCCTTCAAATTGGGATATCAGCTTCACCCTGCCTTAGGACTCCACTGGAAACACTGGCTCTTCCAGAGTCTTGAGCTTGCCAGCTTTCGGACTCAGATTGAACTGACATCCTCAGCTCTCCTGGTTCTCAGGCTTCAGAATGACATTGGGTCTCAGCTTGCCAACTTGCCCTGCAAGTCTAGGGACTTAGCCTGAATACCTGCACAAGGCAGTTCTTGATAGCAAATATTTTAAAACACAAATGCACCCCTCCCATTGATTCTGCATCTCTGGAGAACTTCCGTGGTAACTCCAGGTTTGGTCAGTGGACATCAGGAAATGTGAGCCAGAGGAAAGCTTGTCACTGGTGAACACTGTGGGGTCCTCTCTCAGAAAACTGCCTCTACCATGTAAGACCCCTGTGCTGCCCTCCTGGCCAGGTCCAAGTAGAGGAGGACAAAGCCCCCCGGACCACAGCTGCATCTAACAGCCAGGGACCCTGTGAGGGTATGTGACCCTCTAGAAACCCTTGGAAAATGGTAAGAAGGATTGGCAGGAGCAGAATTTTAAAAATTTTATTTAACAACTAGAATTCTGGGTGGCAATTTGTGGGATGCGCTAGGGAAGCAGCAGGCCAGAGCTGGCGAAAACCAATTCACAGCACACAGTGGGGCCAACTAAGGTAGTGGCTATGAAGATGGGGAGGATAAATGGATAGAGGTGGAATTCACAGCACTTGCAGACCCACGTGAGGTGGAAGACAAAAGAGCTGCAGACAACCACAATAACCCCAAAGCCTCTCTATGGCCTAGGGTGACAGGAAGAAACACTGGTTTAGAGAATGGAGAAATACAAGGACAGTGGTATACAAATCCAGCATGCTGTCCTCAACATCAGGACCTGGAGCATCTTCCTACATCAAGGATGCCTCTATCAGGACTCTTCCAATGCTTCATGGCAGTGCTACCACAATAACAATGATATTATTGGGACAAAGCTGGCTTTTCCCCTGGGTATATAATTCTTGAAACAAATATATTTAGGAATATGTTGGAGCACAACAATAAATATGCTGAATGAGTAACAAAATAAACAATTGGCCTTCCCACTGCCCTTCTCACCTCTTGCTGGTACTGAACTCTGTTTGGAGTTTCCTCATAGCTTCTGGTATCACATAATATAAACAGTAGCAGAGAACATGCCTCCTCCTTGCTGCATTTCTTTTAGTCACTACAGAAACTGAAATGGAATCCCCAGAAAGTTGGTTCATTTCACTATTTTGGGCCCTTGAACCCACTGTAAATAAGCAAATGTCACATTGATAGGCTAGCTAGGAAATCCTGAGTAAACCACTCTCCTTTTCTTAGACCCCTGGAACATACTTCTATCCTTAGACTCTTTTTGATTCTCTGCTAGAAAATTCACGAAGCAGTGAAAACAAAAAACAGAGGCAAGGTGAGAAAGGTACCAACTAATTGAATGAAACTCTGAGTTCAGCTTGTTAAAAAAAAAATGTGACTCACTAAAATCCAGGAATGAGCCTCTGGTATAAGCCAAAAACCTCTCTGGGCTAACATTCAGCTTGGGGTGAAGCCATTTGAAACAAATCTTTCCAGAAACACGGTGTCCTGAAATGTCCCCCTCTGTACCCTCACCAGGTGAACCCCGGGCAAGTGTGCCAACCAGTGAGGGCTCTCACCAGCCTCATCCACTGCACGCTCCAGTCTCCACCAGGAAAAGTGCTAGTCTCCCTTGTGAATGTGTTTGCTGTTACTATCTCAGAACTGTATCATTTCGAATTTCACTTACCATTTAGGCTTTCCCACAGTCACGCTGACCCCCAGACTCCCTAGAAGCACAGGCCCTCACCGACTGAGACGCCCCCCATGCTGGCTTTGCTGATTAGTTATGTGGTGCTGAAGAGGGAAGGTTTCGGAAGCAGATACACCTGGTTCTAAGCTTATAGCTCCATTTACTTCTGGACTCCAGAAAGTCATTTTATCACCCCAAGCCTCGATTTTTACGTTTGTACAATGAAATAATAATATACACTAGTGCATTTATGTGTGTTATCCACTAAAGTAATTACTTGAAAGGATAATAATGCTCATTTATATGTGTAACTATCCACGAGAGTGTGAAGATAAGGACCATGTTTTTAACCACTGCATCCTGTAACAGCTGGTAATATAATAAATTTTCAAGAAACAATGATTAAATATGCTGAACGGATGCAAGAAAAGCACCAAACTCATATGAGATGTTAACTATACACCAAGTAATATAAACAAACCATGACTTGTATGACGGGTCTTGCAGCTCTGGGCTTCCAGTGATTTGAGGTCCAGTGTCAGGCTCCTCAGACACATTTCCAACAGCAGAGCTCAAGGCCAGGTAATTTGTTTACTTGTACATCATGAACTGTCTGATATTAATGGCTCAGGAAAAATAAACAAGGAACCTGTCATACCAACTTTTGATCCAAACCAGTGAAGAGCTGTTGCTTAGGTCCACCATGTTTAAAACTAAACTCCACATATTTAAGACAATAGTTTGAACTGGCTACTGTGAAAGGCAAGAAAGCCCATCAGGTGTGTCTCCTCAAAGTGCCATAAAAATGATGCTGATAAAACACCCATTTGTAGGTATTGGGGAAGTTCAATAAAAATTTCAGGTGCAGCTGGAAATATCCAAGTAAGTCAAAATCTGATAAATACAATCAAATTAGTTTATGAGACCATTTCCAACTGACTTTCTTTGGTTCAAAAAATACTTTTAGAGCATCTACTCTGAGCCAGGCCGTGTACCACGCACTCAGTTTTCAAAGAGAAAAGACATGGGAACTTCTCACAAAGAAGTTACTGTGTGAATATATCCACTAATGTGACAATTTGTTATTTAAAAAAGAGATCTGTATTAACTATAGGTGCCCAAGAAGCTCCATAATAATTCCAACCTGCTCTCCGTGCTTCACACACAAAAGGCTCTTTCAGACCCGATGGCAGAGATAGTTTGTAAGTTTCACAAGAAAATCACTCTTTCTACCTTATCTTCTTATCTCCTTTTTTGACCAAAACCAATACTACCTACCTTAAAGGGCCTTTTACTGTGAGCCAGTCCCACTGGACTTTCGGCTGCTTTCCAAGCCACCTCCTCATACTCAAATGCGGACAGCGTGCTGAAGGTGGAGATGTGGAAAAGGATATACAAGTGGCAGCCCATGCTATTCCAAAGTGGCACTCCAAAGATGTTGAAACTGTAGCAACTGAAATGACTAGACTAAGCAGAACAGCCCCTTGGGTGACTCCATAGCAAACAGACCTTCTGATAACTGGTTAATATGAGCATTTAATCTATAGTTACACCAAACATTTCTCTCACTTAATCAAGTACAGACCAGAAAACAAACACACTATCTTCTCTCTTCTCACTGGCCAGATGGTGGTGGGTCGGGACAGGGGTCCCTGCACCGCCCAGCAGCTGCCTCCTCTAGCTTGTCAGAGATGTGGATGAGGATGGGAGTCTTTGAGGCTATTTTTAATTCCCAACTAAATTAATTTGGCACAAATGCAGCAGGAGTCCCTTCCCTTGCAGGAAATACTTCTGTTACTGTGAATCTGGTACATACAATAATCCACCCACTGAAGTGCAGAATTAGCACTGGAGTTTTTGTGTTGGGTTCATTTCCCCAAAATAACTTCTTTTTAAGGTTTCCCGCAGCATCACAGCAGACAAGGAAGGGCACCTGTGGGTGGGTGCAGAGGGGCTTCCTCAGAGGCTCAGCTGGGGTGTCCTACTGGGTTTCCTATTACAGGCCTCTTACAGACATGTGTCCCCTGAGTTTGGGTGTTGCTGGATAGAGGCAGGAAAAGACATACCCTTAGGCCTGCATAAGAAACATGAAAATATCAGTCTCTTATTTTTAAGAGAAAAATTTGAAAAGAATTAAATACAGTGGTACCTCCATTTGTGAACTTAATTTGTTTTACAATTTTGGGGAAGATGGCCATGTTTGTGTTTGTGTTTGTGTTTGCATGGGGAAGAAGGTCAGAGCTCTGTTTGCCACCCAGTGTGGAGTTTGGGGATGGAAGTAACATTTTGTCAAATGCTTTTGTTTGAGAACTGAACTATCTGTGAACAGAAGCATTTGTGAATCGAGGTATTACTGTATGTTCTAAAATGATACCATCTTCATGAAGCTTTCTTTCATTCTTCCATTAGATGCACCAGTGCTTATTCTTTCCTCCCACCACCAGCACTCTCCCTGTCTCTCTCTTTCTCTCTCCCATACTTTATTTCTTTTCCACTCCCCACAAACGGCAGCTACCCTATACAATCATATAGTGTCACTATCTGCAAGCTTGGCTTATTCCTGCAATTACAGGATAGTCCTGCATTGGGAGGGCAGGAACTGTCTTCATGTTTGCATCCTTCACATCAGGAGGCCCTCACTAAACATAATGGAATGGAATTTAATGCTGAAAACAACTTTAAAGATCAGCAAGTTCAATCTCCATATTTATAAACAGAAAATCAAGGTCTAGAAAGCATTTTAATGACCCGGCTAGGCAGGACTTCCAGTGCCCCTGCAGGACGCTTTTCACTACACTCTGTGGAACTCATACAACTTTGCAGCACCTACACCTTACACAAATCTCTCTTTACTTTTTTGGCTCAGAAATATGAAAATGTTTTGAGTATAATGAGTTTTGCTCACAGGTGTCTGACTTCCACATTAAATGTAAAGGTACACTTTGAAAAACAGAAAATTCACTAATTAAGTTTATTTCTAGATATATTTTTAAATGCAATGAATTTTTGAAATGTTACATTTAAACAATACAGCACCCCTTTGTACTTGATTGGCTCCTACGGCACAGAAAAAGACTAGAAAATAAGAGAATTCTCCAGATCCTAGTTTTTAAAAAATACAGCAATTCTGCTTTCCGGACAGATAGCCTTGCAACAGAATGCAGCTGCTCACAGGATGCCACTTTTGCCTTCCAGCAATTTGTGCAATGTGTTCCATTTTTGGCTCAAATTGCAGGCAGCCAATGCATTCAGCTACTTCAAGTGGGTCAGTTGTACCTTCTTCACAGAACTGAAGGTGTATCCAGATCCAAGGCCTCCCTGCCTACGCACAAGTTAGCTAACTTCTTCACTGGAGGCCCTTCCGAACATTCGGGCAAGCATCAACAGACTCATGACACCACCTATGTGCCTGCTGGCTGTCTCCCAGGTGAGGTACAGTGATAACCCAGGAGGTCACCCGAATTCTGTTTAACTGTATGGTTTAGATATTAGAAGTCCAAAATATTGTGTGAACAGGTTCTCCCCAGACAGGCCAGGGCCACTGGTAAAAATGTATAAGGCAAATAAAAACAGAATAGCTCAACAAAAATGCAAACAAAAATACCCTCCCAATGCTTGCAGCCTTTTAATAGATCTCCCACCACCACTTTATCAAATGTTCCTTTACCCAATGCATAGAATAAATGTTCCAAAGTAAATAGTTTAGCATGTGTGTTACTTGATACATAGCATGTAAGAATAGTTTCTCTCTGTACAACTTTACAGATTAAAAAGTTTAATGGGGGACAGTTGTACATCATGGCATTAAGAACAGGTCTGAGATCAGCATGAGTCCCAGAAAGGGCTGAATCACAGCTTTTTCCTCACTTACAGCACATAGAGAAAACAGAAGAGGATTGAATGTGCTAATAAATATATCACACACATGTACATACATATATGTACTAAAAGGTCCAAATACCCTGTTTTTCCTCTAGCAGATTAGGCCTTGTGAAAAGACATAATTTAAGATAAATATAGACTATTCTAAGAACTGGGAGCAGTTCCAGACTGGGCAGCAGAGAGCAGGTAATCTAAAATTTTTTTTTCAATTTTATTTTAGTGGTACATTTTAGATGTACATAGTGATAACATTCATCATAGGGGATTGTGTACCTGTACATGACGTATCTGGTTGCTTCTTTTTTTCCCATTCCCCTCCCTTCACCCGCTCCTCCCTCCCTATCTACAAAAGCTTTGTTTCCATTTTTTCCTTCCATTTCTTCTTTTTCTTGTCCTCTGTTCCGTTCCCCCTCCCTTGTTCCCTTTCCCATTTGGACATTTTCTTCCCTTTCCCAATCTATTACATTTTAGTCTTTATTTACACTTTCAGCTTCTCTAAAATTTAAAGAAGTGAAAGGTAGAAGTCTGGGGAAGAGCTGACCCTGCAGAGCCCACCACAGCCTCCTCCAGTCTGCCCCAGCATGGCCAGCACAGGGAACAGGACCAAATCAGGGCCAGCCATCACTGGCAGCTGACGAGATAACAGCACCTGTGGTTCCCCACAGAGCAAAGACACTCATACTACCCCCGATGCCCAAAACAAAACGAGGTCTTATCCCTCTGTATCTGTTCATGTCCCAGTCCACATATTAACTTGGTAAAGAAGAAGGAAAAGCTACTTCTAAACACGGGTTGATTTTTAAAACTTCTATTGTGTCACTGTCTTATAAAAAGTTGAAGAGAGAGGTAGTAGGCAAAGCCCAAGGCTGCATTTGAGGCTGCACACCTGGAAACACATGCTCTGCCCAGACTCACAGGCCCTTGCCAACACCAAGTGGGAAGAGCACTGCTTGTTTGGGAGCCACACGCTCCAGCAGCAGCGCTCCGAAGAGCTGGAGAGTCCTGGTTCGCGGCAGTGGCTGAGTTCACCCAACACAGGGGCTCTAACAACCTCTCATTGCCTTTCTTTGCTCGGTGTACAGGGGATTGCATTTGGAGTCTAGGAAGTGGCTGAGTCTTTTCTCCAGTTGTGCTGGTAAGGCATGGAAAGCTGCTTATCCGGAGGGAGGCAAGGAAGGGCTCAGAAATCAGCCTGAGAATCTCCAAGAGGCTCTTCCGCTGAGCCCAGAGCTCTTTCTTATTCAAGATCCTGTAACTAATGCAGACTCAACTATGGCTGAAACTTGAGCTGTCAGGAGCATCTATGTTTGAAAGAACTTGGAATGCCCCCCATCTGGCTACCTTCATTTGGGTACTGAGGGCTTATTTTTTAGTACTTTTCTGGCCTTTTCATCCTGAAAGTAGCTGAGCAGGTACAATACTTGTGGGTTTCACAAACTCCTCGTAACTCCTTTGTCCTCACCTGTGAGTGTTCTGGGGTCTGTGAGCTCAGTGAAGGCATTATTCAGCAGCACAACACAGCACATTTTAATAACTCCCCACAGTATAAAAAAAAATCTCAATTCAAAACTTAATTTTCTAAGGGAAAAAATTCAACTTCATTTTTCTTGATCCTTCATTCTTTTAACTGATTTTTCTCATGCTCTCTAGTACTTTTCTAAGCGTCTGAATAGAACTTTCAATGAATGCTTCAGATAGAAGTTACCAATGTGCTCTACCCACAGCAAAACCTGACCACCCACTGACCCCTCTTTCTCTCCCTTCGTGAGCAACTCCTCAGAAGAGTCAACCACATAACAGACACTCAAGAGACAAGACAGTGCCCATATCAGTTCTTCCTTTCTTCACTTTGCCCTACTTACCAAATAGGGCCAACCTAGATCAATCCTCAATACCCATTTCTAGCTCTACACTTCTGTAATTTTGCAACTTATTTTAGAAAGGATAAAACAAGAAAATCCTACCATCTCAGCTCAGTTCTGTATCCCATCGCTTTTTGAATACCTCCCTGGTGCAGTTCAGTATGGTCATATTGTGAATTCCTAAAACTTAGGTACAGATTTGTGCAATTATGAAACCATCCTACACACAGACAGACACTTCTCACGTCCTGGCTGCAGAAAGCCCTATTCACAGGCCTCTCAGGTCCAAAGACCAAATTTTCAAAAGGCAGATTTTCTCCTTGGAAAACCACATATCTCTTTTGTGAATCAGAAAGGACTAGCTGATTCTTTGTGCCTTTCTTATATGTTATGTATTTATTTCTCTCTCCTACTGAAAAAAAATCATTTTTTATCTTCACTTTCCAGGATATTAATGTGAGGAACCATGCCTACAGCAATTTGACACACATAAAGATGGTGTGGGAACAGAATCAGACCACAGGTGTAGTCCCGTTTTTTGCCTGGCTCTGGGTCTTTGGGTAGGGTGGCCATAAAGAATCTAAACGGGAAAAGAACTTTGAGTGTAAAAGGAGTTGCTAAAAATTAATAGGCATTCATGATCTACAATCTAAACCAAGCCTTTCCCATGTACACAATACTATTCTAGGCAAACAGTATGTTACCAATTCATAAGCAATATCAAAGGCTCACAGAGAATCCTTAACAAATATACAGACACAATCAGAGTTGGCCTACAGCTCCATTAAGGAAACGGTTAAATCAGACTCACAGTCTCCTGGTACTCCTTCTGGTTCTCTGGTTGCTCCTTCTCAGTCTTCTTCCCCAGCCTTCCTCTCCTATCTAATCTGTTGGATTTCCTTAGAGCTCTCTCTCTGGATCTAATTCCTTTCCTCCCTACTTTATATCCTCTCTCTGGGCAAGATGATCTACTCTCTAGGCTTTAAAAAAACAGGAATCTGTACCTTCAGGACACACCTCACTTCTGACCTCCACACGTAGGCCTCCACACAACTGTGTTCTCAGTGTGAGACTTCTTAAACTGAACATTCCCAGAGTGAACCCCTGACCTGTCCTGAGTCACTCTCCCAAACACATGCTCTCTCTCTCTCTATAGGCTCCATGGCCTTAAAGTGTCCCCACTCATCTATGTATTTAAGTCAGAAACCTGGGAATCATTTTTAATATTTCCATATCCTTGACCCTATAATGACCCAGAACTGCTGCTGTGGCTCCTGAATGTATCTTGGATGTGTTCACTCTCTCTGTCCCCAATCCCTGTACCTTCTCCAAGCTCCCATTGCCTTGCCTGGAGAGTAGGCTCTTCTGCAAAGATTTTCTAGCCTTTGACACTTCTCCATCTTTACTAGGGTGCCAATCCACTTCCTGCCCAATCCATTTCCTACTAGGAGACCAGAAGAACCTTTGTAAGATGCACACATGGAATTCCATCCCTCCTAGTTTAAAACTTTCCCTGGGCCCCCACTGCTAAGATTGTGTTCCCAATCCTTAATAAGGCAGCAGATACCAGCTTGCTCAATTTCTCAGAGATGAAGCCCTTTCCCATATCTCAGCTTTCTCTTCCATTTGTTTTACATAGTTTTTTCCAGGACTGGTTACACACCAGCACACACACACATACACATTCCCTTTTGCCTGCATACTTCCTACCCATTCTTAAAGCTCAGTTTAAATGCCATTTTCTTGGAGAAGCTTTCCATGGCCATCCAGAGTAGGTACCTTATATAATCTGCTCAGTGCATGTGTATCTTACTTTCGTTAGTGTTATTTGGTGTCTACCTGCCCTCAGCAGAATGTCCACAAGGGCACAAGAGCACACCTGAGTCAATTCTTATATCCTAAGGCCCAGGACAGAGTTTGACACTTAGATTCTTAAGAAAGGATATACAACCAAAAGAAGGAAAAATGGGAAGAGGAAGAGGAGGGGGTAAGACAGAACGTATTCACAATCCTGTAGCCTGCCTGCATTTCCTACCAATTTTTGATGAGGCTAAAATGACAAGATATAGAAATGAAGTAATAAAAGATAAAGAGAATGACAAAAATGGGAATAATGAACGAAGAAGTAAAAGGATCACTACATGATGCTTTGGGGCATCTTTAAAACAAAAGTGATAGGACTTAGCTTTTTAGAAAAGTTGGTAGGCTATCTTCTATTTTTAGCTCTAAAATGGACAGAATATTTCAGAGCAAAGGAAAATATGTGATATGGAGGGGGGACATAAAGGCACTTAGCATTTATGAACCCTGGCTTCCTCCTCCATAAAGATGTAAAATAAGGTGACCTTGGAGGTGTCCTCTGGCTCAATGTCCTTCGATGGGCCTTTGTGGTGACCCAGAGTCCACGGAACACACAATGTAGCCACTGCCAGCACGTCGGCAAAACTATGGTACATTCTCACACACTGCGGGTCAAATGGTAATTTCCTTCAGTACGTGGGTCAGAATAACACAAATCTAGATCTTTCAGAGCCCACTGTGCAAACGTCATCATCTGAGAAAGGATGGCTTTACCCTTCCTGCAATAAATAGGTCACCTCAAAATTAAAGTTTCGGGACAGGAACAAGTGCTAAACAAGGTGGCAACCCTCTGAACATAGTAACTTCAGGATGTGTAACTAAACTGATCCGGCAAAAGAATTCAGATTAGAAATATCAACTAGCCTGGGTCTCCTTTACAAATTTTTTTTTCAGTTAAAAGATAATTTTTCACATAGCATTCAAGTTTCCTTCTCCCCAATATATTTTAGACAGTGGTATTTCCAATTTCCTCACTCTCCCTCTCCCTTTCTGATCTCATCTTACCAGAAGGAAGACAACAGAGACACTCAGTAGAGACAGGAAGAATTAGGATGCAAATAAAGGAACTGATTGGGCAGCTTCAGGGACCACTGATTGTGAAACAGATGCTAAGTTATGTTTATCAACAGTAGCACTTATAATACAAAATGAAAAGGCAGACACATCTCACAAAGCAAACTAGGAGCAGTTTGTTGTATTGGCCAAAGCCAATGATGGTGCTATTAGTAAATACACTTTTAGAAATAAACTAAAGGATGATTTATGTTCATTGTAAAATTTGCCAATGTAACTATTGCTATAAATTTGGTGGATTTAGTCAATATGGCTGCTCAGTGTGGAAAAGCACAGGCTAATAATTCTTCTCAAAGAATTTCTCTGAGAAATAGTCCAGGGCTCAAACAGACCATAAATCTGTTCATTAGTACAAGCCAAAGCTACATGAGACTAATTGAGAAGTCTTTTCATTAGTAGTATGTGCCAAAACAACAAATGCACAGGCATTAAAAGAATAACAAAGCTCAAAATTTCACATTAACATCAAATAATGTTTTCCAGACTACTTACATCAGTGTCAGGTCCCTTATCTGCACCCGGACAAGAAAAAGTAACAAATTCATGGCACCTCTTGTGAACCACAAAACAGCAAACTGGTGGAGAGAAAAGAAAGTGAAAATTAGAATGCTCTACATTTAATATATGAGCTTTGTTTACCAAACAGGGTTACCGACCCTTAGGAGTCATTTGAACCTTAACATAGACAGAATCTTACAAACATTAATCAGAAGACATTTCAAACACCAGGAACATTTCGTATCGGCTGGATTCACAAATAACAGTCACAAGATAACAGTGCTCATAGGAGCCAAGGAGACCAAAACATGGCTCCTACTGTCTTAAATTGAGGGAGAGGGGAGCCAAAGATTTAAAGACAATTTCCTAAAACATAAAACAAGAATCAAAAATTTAAAGTACAGTATTTTGAGAGGAGAACTAGATAGGGAGAAGGGGGAAAAGAAAGAAGGGGAAAAGAAAGAAGGAAGGGAAAAAATGGAAAAATGTAAATAAACCTGCTACAAATAGGGAAGGGTGGGGGAACAGAAGGGAGGGGAAGGGAAGAGGGGGAAAAACCAAGATATATCACGTACAGGTACAAAATAACCATGTTGAATATGATCATTATGTATACAATGTACCAATACGTGTCCTTGGTAAAAAATTTTTTAAAAAAAGTTCAGTATTTTGAATTGTCCTATGCCAAACACACACACACACACACACACACACACACACACAACTATATGTAAAAATTTCATACTCTGTAGGTAAAAGAAAAATTGCAAAGAGAACAATTTACTATAAATAATATATGACTATCCTTAACTGTGGGCTGCAGGGCTTCCTCAGCAGAACTCTGAACTTAAGGAACTCATTATAATACTAGCCCAATCTATAGACAACAATCTGTTGAAATGAAAAACAGTTGGGGTGCAACCTACCATCTTCTAGTCCAATATTTGCCTATTTGGTACAGATGCTGTTACCAGTTTGGAGAATCCCTAAAAATAGAGCAAAATATACTACAAAGCAAGTAGTTCCCAAGTTGACATGGTTTTGGTAACTAACCCTGAAGCTAAATCAATAAAATAATTTCATTGTTAAGAGAAATGAGTACGTAATCCCTAAAAGGTTTCTTCAGATGGCATAATATGGAGGATACTAAAATAAATGCCCTGATGTTTCCTTAAAGAGCAACCTCTGCCCATACCACTGGTGTTGGTTGAATAACAAACATGCCTATAAATAATATACCTTCAGAAGTATTGGGGAAGTTCTAATTTTCTACTACATCTCTGGTTAGAAGGTTAGTTCCTTCCAAAATCCATCTTGAAATTTGGTGGCCACTGTAGTTGGTATTGGGAGGTAGAACCATGAGGAGGCTACTAGGTCATGAGGTTTTAATCACCACTGAGTTGGATTAAGGACGTTACCCAGTCTCAAGTACTCTGTTCCAGAAGCAGAAAGGAACTAGGACACTGCAGAAAGAAGACTAGAATGTCTTAAATCCTTGGCTTGTGTGCTATTTTCTTCTCTCACCCATTGTAATGCAACTCCCTGCACATGTACTAGTACATGGAGATTCAAGAGGGTGAGTCATTTCAGTGAGTGGGAAAGGACAGCAGGTTTGCTAAGAGCTGAAATCCCAGGAGGAGATTAAGTACTAAGCCAAGTACTGAGAGACCACTTAGTGCACTTTGAGAGGCCATGAAGAAATTCAGAATATCTCTGATAAACACTGGAAGCTACTGAAAGGTTTAGAACAAGAAGTAACACACAAAAGCAATGATTCAGAAGTGCAAATAATGGTAATAGGAAGACTTTAAAGGTCCAGTTAGAAGCCTCTTGCATAGTCTAGGTATGAAAACAATTGCCCATCATTATTCAGGCTGCTAAGAAATACAGGTAACAATACCAGAGAAATTGCAGAATTGATGAGACTTGCTGACTGACCACATGATTCCTTTTACAGAGCATTCTATTGTATGCCAGGCATTTTGTTAAATCCCTTCATATGAATTATCAAATTGAATCCTCATAACAACACTACTTAATATGCTTTGATACTCACACTTTTTTCATGGGAAAACACTGGATAGATCCCCAGAATCCAGCAAGCTGTAAGCATACAGTGAACATTTCTGAATGAGAGAGAGGAAGAGGGCACGGACAACAAAGGGATGGATGGGTAGACCAACAGATGGAGGAGGGGCTCCTCGGAGGTCACCCACCCACCTTGTGGTCCAGCCAGGATTCATAACGAGGTATGCTTGACTCCACAGCCTCTTTTCCTTCCACTGTGTCATATCCAATGACAGAATTTCAGAGTAGAAAGAACATTAGAGCTGATGTAAGATTTTTCATATGGGCAATAGGAAAAAGGGTATATAACAACAAAATATTTACATATGTATGCACAAATTTATATAAACCCAAAGGATGAAGACAGGGGTTTGACATATTACGAAAGTAGAATCAGGGACAATTTCCTTTCTAAACAGTTGTCTTTTAGAGTAGCTGGAATACAATGTCACTGTAAAAAGTCTACTTTCTTAAAAAAGGAAAAGCATCCTTGGCAGTGAGTAAGCAAAGAGCTAAGTGAATAAGTAGAAACCATCCACAGAAAAGTTATTAAATGAAAATCTTTTACAGTGAGCATCCCCTTAGAAGTAGAGCTGCTCTGGGTGAAGGATTCTCTTGCACTGCCACAGACTATCTGCGGAGTCCAGCACACCTGCTTGCCTTGCAGAGTCAGGAGCAGCAGGGGAGTGTAAAGCAGAGAGAGGGGGCCCCTGGCTGCCAAGTAGTGCTGAGAGAAGCAAAGGCCAGTGCTGCTCCTAGGAGCCCTCGGAGGACAGCTCTTTCTACCTTGTTTCTGCCAAATGCATCTTGATTGCAAAATTCTCCAAGGATAGATAACAAAGCAGTGCTGTGAAGGCACAAATTAATCTGATCTGCTCACTCCCCCAGGCACAAAGTCATCTCTCACTCACTGGAATTAGGAAGATCAATTACTAAAGGAAAGAGGTTACAGCACTGTTATTGTCCCATCATAGTTTATTATGGAGATGGTGTTTTGAAGGAAAAAAAAAAAAAAAACCCTTCTGGTTTCCTACTCAATCATTCAAACATTCAAGTCTTTTTCACCTTTTAAACCATCTCCCCATTCAGATGAATACTGTTAAGAAAACCCACATTTACCAAATCCCTTCAGAATGACAATTTGGTTTGGTATGTCATTCTTATCTACATTTACCCATCAAAACAATTACATACGTCTAGCTGGAAGTATTTCTGTTTATACCTCAAAACATTTTCTTTCTTCAAATTCTATCTGGAAAATTAACCCAGCCCTCATTGCCTGCAATAATTTCCAGGGGCAGCAAAACCTCCACCTACCCACAGATTACTTCCGCCCATCCTGCCTTAGCAGCCTCCTCTCCTCCTTCCTCATACGGAAACTTCCCCCTTTTGTGAATGGATTCATTCAACAGGAGGCAGACCAAGGGTCATGTGTTTGCGGAGTCCTCATAGGGTTATCTGAATTGGATAAAGACCCTTTAAGCCTGTCAGAAAATTCATGATTTAGAAATGAATTATGTCCAAACGAATAGAAAATACAATCTGCTGTGTCTGGATGACCTAGGAGAGAAAGCTCAACTGTTGCCTCCTTTCATCACTACCCCCGAAGAGGAAAAAGGAAAAAGGACCTTGGAGTTGGGCTGACTCTGGCTAGATGCAGCATTTGCCTAAGAATGGTTGTCCCAGGAAACCAAGCAATGGCCAAAGATTCCAAAACCACGGATGGCTGGCCTTGACATTTGGTTTCAAGTTATGAACTAAAGTAGGTAGTGCATTGTTTGTAAGAAAATATAGTGAAAACATTTGAGTAGGCTTTCTAAGGTAGTTGGAGAAAGAGAAAAAAACTGACTACAAAATAAGAGACTGCACTTGGCTTACATGGAGATGGCCAGCTTAGCTTTTCCTCTGGCTTAACACTGGGAGCCATTATTTTTAATCCTGTTCATTTTAAATTTTAAAGGAATTCACACTGCCATGTTACACGGAGCAAGGGGAACTGGGTAGAAGGGGAAACAAGGTGGTGTTGGTCGCATGGCACACCTTCAATAAGTATCTGCCTGACTGTGGCAAGCAGGAAGGCAAGTAAAAGATGGCTGCCACGCAGGTGAATGGAAGGGAGACACAAACCACAGCAGGTTCTTCTGTTCCATGGACTCTCTCTGAGGCCGGGCTCTTGGGCCAAGAAAACATCTGTTAGGAACCACAGGCTGTCCAGCAATCTGCTAAGATGGAGCCTCATTTTCAAAGACCCTGGGTCACCTGTGTTTGCATAACCAAATGAGAGGTTTTCAAATAGGAAGCTATCCTGTAGCTTACTGACACAAAGTAATTCATCCCATTACTTTCCAAGTGCAAAATCACTTTTCTCTAATCCTGTATTTGTCATGCTTATGCTTCCAAACAGATGTACGACACATGAGAGGCACAAATCACGCTGAGTACATGACCTAGCAGGGCAAAAAGTAGGAGACCACAGGCAGAGCAAAATAATGATTTGTAACATGATAGGGCTTTAAAACTAAAAACAGTCTAGTGATCTCTATCACTTGCTAGTCTTGCTTATGGAAATACATAAACTGAGTAGAAATTAAGGAGAATTTTCTTCATCTGTTAGAAACAGAACAAATAACGGTCACCTAATTTTGACTCAGGAATTCACAAAAGTTTCAAATAAAAAACAGAAATGTGTTATGACACAGTCGTGTTGATATTAATAGTGGTTCTGGGGTCATGCCTGTTAGTTTGAAAGGAGTAAAACCCAGCTCAATTAAAGGGCATGCTGGAAAAAAAAAAAAGGGCATGCTGAAAGCAAACAACCAACATGAGTGCAACAACACTCCCTTTTGACAGTGCTCTCCAGGAAAGTGAGAATCAACTTGTCTACAACATCTCTTGGCCTGTTAGGCACCCCCGGGGAGCCCAAGAGTTGTTTCTCTGTCATAAGTCATCATCATGTTGATGAATGCTTCTGGGATCTTGATTCTGGACACTATCCTACAGAGTTCCCAATTCATCAACAGAGGTCTATTAAAATAAGAATATGGGGGGCTGGGGATTTAGCTCAAGTGGTAGAGTGCTTGCCTAGCAAGGACAAGGCCCTGAGTTTGATCCCCAGCACCAAAAAAAAAAAAAAAAAAAAAAAAGGAATATGGTACAATGATGCTCCGATAGATAAAGGAACCAACTGCAATGAAAATGTTGGCAAGGATATGGAGCTTCCTCGTCAATCAATGCAAATTCCTCCTGAGGGGCGACACCATCATTGACCACACATAAACCAGTAAGTGATGCAATGGCTCTGATCTAAGGGAAAACCTCAGTTAAAAGTACTTTATCACTATTTCATATTCAATAGGGTGGCAGTTATTTTTTAAAAAGAAGGGAAGAACAAACAGGTGAATGAAAATGTTGGCAAGGATATGAGAAACTGGAACCTGTATCTTATTGCTGGTGGGAGTGTAAAATGGTGTATCTATTGTGGAAGATGCTTCAAGGTTCACCTCAAAATAACACACTGAACTGCCATATGACCCAACAATTCCATGCCTAGGTACAGACCCAAAAGAACTGAAAGCATGTAATTAGTGCCCACAGAAGCAATGTTCCCAATAGGAAAAGGTGGAAACAGCCCAAATGTTTCTCAAGGGATGAACAGATAAACAAAAGCTGGCATCTGCATGCGATGGGATATTATTCAGTTCTAAAAAGGAATAAAATTCTGACATATGTGACAACATGGATGAACCTTTAAAATATGCTAAGAGAAATAAGCCAGGCATAAAAGGTTAAACACTGCATGAATCTACTTATGTGGTACTTAGTTTATGTGGTGGTTAGATTATAGGGACACAGAATAGAATTGAGGTTACCAGGGCCAGGGGGAAGGAGAGATTTGGTAGTTGATATATCTTGGGCTCGGTTTCTGTTTGACATACCACAAAAACATTTTAAGTACTGAATCAACACCAAGATCAATGTTTACAAAATAATAAATAAGAGGCGTGGGAAGTCAAAGACAGTCAAAGTTAAACCCTTGCAGTCCTGTGTATATGGATTTTGTGATTATTTATGTTTACAGTTGAGTTTTAGTGAAAACTCAAGAAAAAGCATCACAAAAGGATCCTTGTTTCCCTTCCATAAAATTCTGAATAAAATCAGGGCCAAAACACACTAGGGACATGAGGAAAATTTAGCTTTCAGAGGCAAGAACTCTCCTGACAGTTAAGGATTCAAGGTCACGTTCCCTGCCCCACTCCCAGCACACCTGCACACAGTAAACATCAGTAATGAGGATGAAAATGAGGACTTTGCAACTGCAGCTTTGGCTCTCTTACCATATTGCTGGCACATCACCCCTATTTGTACTTGACATGGACTGCCATGTTCATTGAGGGGGGAAATATGTAATGCTATGGATTACTTTCCATTTTTCCTTTAAAAAATAATTTACTTTCCTCTCAAGTCCAAATCTTTTTGAATTCAGGTCATAGTCATCTAAGATGAAACACAGGCATAAAAATTCCCTAGTATCCAAAATTAGTGGGGGGAAAAGTCATACTGTAACAAATTCAAATTCAAGAAATAATCTACTAAATTTAATAGTGAGACTTTGTTTAGAACAGCAGGCTGGTAGCTGAGCTTCCCTGAGCTCTTTTATAAAAACGTAAATGGTTACCATCATGTGAGACGGTTTTGATTAAATTTTACTTAGCTAGAAGGGATTAACAAAAGGTCGTGCCACATCAAAATACAATGAACTGAAAATTTCTACGGCAAGTCAACCGTTTTTAGCTTTGTGGGAAAAGTAAAAATTGAGCTTATATTGCATTTGCATGTTAAAAGAAAATTACTGGTTTCAGATTTGTAACAATGAAAATAGTCTTCTCCTGGAACACATGTTAAAATTGTACGAAAACAAATCAAATAAATGCTCCATATCGCATAGTATAAAGCATGCCATTCTTTAGATGGCACACGGGGTCTACCTCTAAACACTTTACATAAACACCCAAAACGTGCAAAACTCTCAGTATTCCTATTTTTAACCAGGAACACATCTCCCTGCCCAACTTCTCCAGGAGAGTCATCTTTAACTCTTCTTTCAACTACATTTTACTCAATTTCACCAACTTCTCTTGAGCTTCCATTTTTACCTTCCTCCCTGGCTGGATCTGAGATCTATTTGGAAGAACTAAGAGAATAAATGTAGAATCTGAGGTAAAGGAGATTTGAGGGTGTCACTTAAATTACTGGCCAGAGCAACTGGATAAATGTGGTTACCATCTTGCAACCAAAAGGGAATCTCAGGAAGCTGAAAGCATAGAAGATGAAAGAGACAGAGAAAGAAAACCAGATTTTGGTTACCGCATAGCATTCATCTTCAGACTCTCAGTCATGTGAACCACAAAGTACCCTTTAAAAATGTTATGCTCTTCATATACAGCCATACCTTCATATACACCATAAAATTTAATATAAACACACACGATCATACAATACATCATTTTATTGTACCTGTTTGAATTAATTTTTCTGGATTTCCAACAAAAGAATCTTAAATGCCAAAGGGAGAATTGCCAGGTTGTGAAATACGAATGGAGGAGACCAAAGGGCAAGTGGGAATCAACTTGGACTTGGAGACTTGCAACCCAGATACTGTGCAGACTGAAGAAGATACAATACTTTGTATTGTTTAGACAAAGGTTTCAGTTTCAGATAAGTTGAGAACAATACACTGCCAGATGACCCAGAGAGACTTGTTGGGCTAACAGGTAGAACTTCAGGGTCAGGAGCACACAGTGAGGGGTGGTACAGACCAGGATTTAAGGGGTATTTGCATGGTGAAGGAGAACTCCAACACACAGGGTAAGTCCTGGAAACACTCCTATTTATGGCTGAAAGGAAGAGCCAGTTTGAGAGGTGGGAGAAGAGTCAGCAGAGAGCTGGGGTCTGAAGAAGGTTGAGAAAGAACTGTCAAGAACAGCTAAGCAATCCCCAATACAAAAGGATCCAGTGGAGTCCAGGAGAAAATATGATAGCAGTGGGGGGATTTGACAATTACTGGTCCATTATGGCCCAGACACCATGAATTTGGAAGAATGTAGATAATGACAGTCACACAAATGCAAAGAGATACTAAATAAATGGCCTTCCTTCTTTACCCATTTCGAATTATTCCTGTATTTTTCAAATTAAACCTGAAATAAAATGAATTTTTCTGATACCAAATGTGAATATACATTAACACAATCTCAATAATTTAGTAACTGTAGTATCAAGGGATAGCTGCTTTATAGAACAAAACTTAAAAATCTCTTAAAAATAAGTATATTACAAATCATGCAAACAAGTTTGAGGGGAAATCCAAAGGTTTGCTTTTTAAGGCTCAGATCAAGCAATGCTTTTATGCTGAGCTCAAAATTATCCAAATAATACAACATTACTTTTAATTTCATAAGGGCATAAAAACCTTCACAATTTTGCAGCACGGGTTCCATATCTGAATACCTGCAACCTACCATTTATTCCAGGCTTCCTCATTTTCATCCTAAAAATTTTATTGCAACATTTCTACACAAGAGTATATCAGGCCCATCATACTAGACTCCTCTCTGCAATATTTTTAAGGCTTTTGTTTTCTCATTCTGCAGTTACTTAAACTGATGCTGTGAGAGAATTGCAAGGACAGGAAGAAGCTGAATTGGACTCTGGGTCTATGTATTTTGCCTTCTCTTTGCTTTTCACTCTAAAACCTCCTTAATTTAGTGGGAAAGAACTTGTTTCTGTTTCTCAGGTGTAACTCCTGCTTATGAGCATAGTTCTGCATGCAGCATGGACATTTGGGATTGGATTCTTTTCACCAAAATACATCTCATGTTAAGTTTAATAGTGATCCAAATCTTTCCCAAGATAGCAGACAAAAGAGACTGGCTTTGGAATTTGGGAAAGATGGAAATTAGTCAAAACACTCAGGATTTATACCTCACTTCTTGCTAAATGCAAGTAAAGAATGGCCTCATGGAGTGTGAATGAAAGCTATAGCCTCTGCTTAATCCCATTCAGTTAATGGCTTAAGAATTTAGCATATAGGGATATCCTATTTCTTTCTAGGGACGCAGAAATGTGACACAGGGATTTTAACACCATAGGACAAGTTCTGGAGACTATGAGAAGCAATGTAGCTCTGAAGGTCTCCTTTTTTCATTTTTCTATCTCTATTGTGTTCTCTCTCCCTCCCTCCCTCCTTCCCTCCCTCTCTCTCCATCTCTGTGTGTACATCTGAGACTGTCTATGTACTGCACAATGTTTTAATGGGACATTATCCATTCTCTTCTTCATTTAATCATTCTTCAAGTGGTCATTGAGCACTACTATATACCAGGTATCCTCCTGGATGTGCAGGTAAAGGGATAGGCAAGATAGTTTCTGTCCATAGAGAGCACAGAGTCTAGTGAGGGAGAAAAGCAAGTAAAGCAGCAGGTATATCTCACATCCTCTCCCTCTCTACTCCCTTGCTCCCCTTATCTCTCACTTTCCTTTCTTCTTTAATTAGTTAAAATGTAAAAACCAAAGTACATGGTGCAATACTTAGCATTGAATAGTTTTACCTTCTTTTTCCTTCATTGCCATAGGGAGAACATAAAGATATCTCTATCTGTAAATAAATTATGCAAGTAAAATAATATGCCTTTAATTTCCTTTAACAGGGTCCACAAAGAAAAAATAATGTAGAGAGAGGGTAGATGGAGCACAACTGGTAAAAGCTGGCGATTATTGAAGATGCAAGATGGATACATGGTTTATTATATTATTCTTTCTATTTGCGCAGATATGTGAAATATACACAATGAAAAGACGAAACAAAAATACATGGGATTTTACAAACGTAGTCAAACTTTTTTCTTTTTGGTTGTACTGGGGATTAAAGCCAGGATCTTCATGTGAAGCCCTGTTTTTCACTTTTTATTTTGAGACAGAATCTCTTCATGTGGAACCCTGTTTTTCACTTTTTATTTTGAGACAGAATCTCACTAAGTTTCTAAATTGCCCCAGCCAGACTGGAAACTTGGAATTATACTGTCTCAGCCTCCCAGAGCCCTGGAATTTCAGGAGTGCACTACCATGCCTGGCTCAAACATTTTTTTTTCCCAAATAAGGCCACTGGGACTTTATTTGGGACTAGGAGTGTTACAGACATAATTTGTTAAAATGGGTTTATACTGGTGTAGGGTAGGTTCAAATCCAGTATAATTGATGTTTTTATATAGAGAGAAATCTAGACACAGATACACTAGAAGAAGCCAGGGAAAGATAGAGGTAGAGACTGGAGTGATGTTCCTGTAAGTCAAAGAACACCAAAAATGTCCAGCAAACCATCAGAAGCTCAGGGAAGGTCATGGAATAGATTCTTTCTCACAATCCTCAGAGGGAACTAACTCAACCAAGAGCTAGCCTTCAAAATAAAATGAAAATTGTGTTCATTAACACAGAACTTTGTTGTAGTAGCCTTAGCTGCTTAGCAGCCTAACACATGTACCAAGGCAGTTTCTAAGAAGTAAATAATTCAACAGGTGAAAATTAAACGATTTGAATAAGAGCAAGTGGTTAGGGACGCAACAGCACATCTGGGCCCATTAAATGTACTTGTATCACAAACGAATAATGGTGACACAAGTCCAAAGTAGCAATGAGCTGTTGCCAGACTAAAAAAAACCAATGTTTCATTAACATGTCCGCGGAGAAAATTAAGGGCCCGAAAGACCATAGGTGCGGTAAGCAAAAAAAGTTATTTAAACCTAAGTTGCTGATAGGAAATGGAAATTGTAAAATTCAAAAATATCTGGGGCATCTGTACAGATGTACTTGATTACTGATGAGCTTAATAAAGTCATAACTCTTAAAAGTTCAACACAGAAGTGTAACCAACAGTCCAAATTAAAATCATTGGCTTTTTCATGTGGCCTACTTATTATACAAGCTGGTGTCCACAATCATAACCAACCATTCAGTGACCACACCTGTGTGATACGTTGCTGGTGGTTCCAAACACTTCCTTGGTCAGTAGGGGCAACACAAGAATGGGGCTCCCACACAAGTTTACAACTACCCAGAAAACTCACATGTGGGATGTGCAAGGGACCGAGCCCAACTAAGCGACCCACAGCATTTGCCTTCATAAAGGATACTACTAATTTAAAAGAGTAAATCCTGCCAAGAGTCTTAGATCAAAAGAATCAAAGTTCAGAAAAAATATCCCATCCTAGTTTGGAAACTATACTTCCTTGAGGCTTTTTGGGGAGACTGGGAGGGTGAGTAGTAAGGCCATGATTCCTCCCTGCCTCTATTCTTGTCTCATTTGATCCTAGGCTACAGTTTTAGGATTAAGTCAACATTCTGAAGCCCTAACAATCTCCTAAACAGCCAACATCCTTATCTTACATTTGTTAATAAACAGGACAGTTGGCTGCAAGCTCATGGTTTGGACAAAGGCCAAGAACTATATCTATATTTCTTGTAGTTCTAATTTCATAATTTATATTTGATCCACTCTCAAAATAAAGCTGTATGTGTGTGTATTTGGCCACTCCTTCCACAAATACCCATGAAGTTCCTCAGTAGAAGACCGGGAAGTTTGTACTCCAGACAGCACAATCATTTACGGCATCTGCTTAGAAGAGATGGTGGAAATCCTGAATTTGATTTCAAGGATGGTGTCGTGAGAAGATGGAATTCATCATGCACTGTGCTTGAGTTGCGAGAAGAGGAACCAGCCAAAGAGCAGAGACAGGCGTAGGCCAGAGGCAAGCAGAGAGCCAGGGGCCCTGAAATCTGAAAGGTGGGAGTCTTCAAGAAAGAAATAGCTTGCATCAGTGTCAAGCTCACAAGAAGCCAGGAAGAGTGGACTGAGGTAAATCTATAGATTAGGAACTAGAGAGTAACTGTCAAACCCAGGAGTTGGCAGGAAACTGGGGAAGGAAGAATCAGAGGCAGGGATAGGAAGCATTCTGGTTACTTGAATTCTGGTCACCGAATACTTATTGAGCAATAGCTTATCTTGGATATGGAGGCAGGCCTTGTTGAGTGTAAAGATCAACAAGAATATGGGCTCTCTAAGAGCTTTGAGGGGAGTCTGGACAAGTCAGTCACAAACAGGTCACTTTGGCCTGGTGCAGCATGTAAGTATAGAAGGTCTTCAACTGTGGGATATGAGCCCCTACGGAGGGGCGGAGATGATGCTGACCCTGAGGCTGAGGCTGAGGCTGGAAAAGGACAAAGAGCTGAGGTCCTTTTCCGCTTCAAGCTGGGGTAGCCAGCTGACAAACTCTGGCAGTGAAGATGTATGCAAAATTATGTAAAGATGCTCAAGCCACCTCATGGAAAATGTGGAGATGGGTAGCAGGTCAAGGGAAAATCGAGCCCTGATGGCAAGGAATGTGATTCACATCAAAAGGGAAAAAGTTGCTTTTGATAATGGCTCATAGAAGAAAATTAAGAAGCCGTTCCAAATATTTTAGTAAGCACTCTGTTTGAATCAGGTACTCTCTATTGTTTTGTTTTAGGCGTGTAATTACAAAGCTCCTGAGTGTGAGTTAGGGAGAAAGTGTTTCATATTTAATGTTCTGGTTTGGCTTTGACTGTAACCGATGTTGGAATGGGGGTGGGATGATCTCAGAATGGAAAGAAGGATGCTAATGTTTAGTCAGAAAGGCGAGGCATACTGAGTAAACACTGCAAAATCACTTCTGAAATCAGAGGCTACCATAACCCAGTGGTAATTTTTAATTCTTAGAGATAAATACATGCAGGAACTTTCCATAAATAAAGTCCTTTCATTTTGTCACGATTATATGGAGCTATTGTGACAAAGTCTGTTCTCATTATTATGCAAATTTTTAGCCATGTAGCATTCTTCTCTGCTTATCTTGAGGAACAATTCAAAAAAGAAGCCATAATACACTAATTGCCTCCCTTTTATCAAGTATGTTGGGAACTAATAAAGCATCAGAGACATGGAACACTACACAATTACAAAGCAGGGAGGTCAGAAGCTTCCAAAAAAGAGATTTGAAGGTATCCAAAGGGTTCCAATGCCCACAGGAAACAGTGGGGAACAACTGAGGAAAGAAAGTTTTCACACAATAAGGACAGTAAGGCATCAAGAGCAGCAGAGAAGTGACTGGAAATTAAAAAGAAAAGAAGGAAGGATGGAGGGACAGAAAGAAAAGGAAGAACCAGCCACGCAAGACAACTATATTACATTTCTAAAGCACACATTAGAAAATACAAGGCCAAGTAAATGTCAAAGTAAGTATTATAAACTGTTATCCAGAATTTTAAAATCAAAATGCTTTTTAATCTACAATTCTACATAATGCTTCAAAAAACTTGCAATTACTTTTGATTTTAAAATATATACATGTTGCTTCCACATAAGAATTAATCTGTGATCACCCATACCAAAGTGTTAAAGGAATTGTCTCTAGTATGGTGTTTGGAAAGATTTAGTTGCACTTGTATTTCTTTTAGTTCATGTATATATTCTATCTTTTTCAATCTTTCATGTATTATTTAACTAAAAATCTAACTATAAAGATGGTGCTTACAGTAATACTATGACACTGCAAGATACTTAATTAGTATTTTTATTTATTTCTGTGAATCATCAAAAAACTCTGAATATAGTACCTATTTAGAATTGGGTTTGTTTTGTTATACTTTGCGTTTATTAGTATTTGTTTAATACAATTCCATGACTCATGCTGTTGTGTGCTCAGCAACAGGTTCTACACAGATTTCAGAAAACAAAACTAGGAAATACTTGACGACAGCTGACTGAGATATGCACAATAGTCAGAAACAAAACAAAATAAAAACTGGGATAACATCTGATTGTCGCCTATTTACACATTTTTGAGATTTCACTCCAGTACTTCCACACTTAGCAATCAATTGAAAGAAAATGAACAGAGATGTGATCAAAAAGATATGCAACACAAAGATATTTATAACAGCATTATATTCAATATCAAAAAAGTGGAAATGAGCCAGGTGTCATGACACATACCTGTAAGCCAAGCACTCTGGGAAGCTGAGGCTGGAGGGTAGCAAATTCAAGCCCAGCATGGACAACTCAGCAACTTAGCAAAACGCTTTCTCAAAATAAAAGATGGACCGGGGACATAGCTCAGTGTGAACGTCCTGAGCTCAGTCACTGGGGGTTGGGGTGGGGGTTGGGGGTGGGAAGAAGGTAAGAGTTCATTGATGGAAATGTAAAGAACGAGACATCTATTAGATACAATGCTATGCAGCTAGAAAAACTATGTTGTAAAAGTATTGAAGTAGATAAATATTTAAGCTACATCACATAAAGAAGGAAAGAAAGCCAACTACAAAACAGAGTATCAGTTTTAAAATACATGAGGAAGGAGATGTATCAAAATATTAATAGTAATTAGTTGTATTTATGGAGTGAGATTATCACAGTAAAATTTTCTAAAAGTTAAAATCGACTCTCAAAATGAATACAAAATAAAGATATTGAAAGTTACTCAACTCATGAATGAGGAATCCACAAAGTTGGTAATACTAGTTCAAGTAAGAATTAAAGCCCAGTGAGAAATGCATTCTGCAAATGGTTTGCTGAGTTAGAGATGGGGGAGTGACTGCTAATAGGTTTCTTTTTGGGGTGATAAAAATGCTCTAAAATGGACTGTGCTGATGGTTGTACAACACCATAAATACTAAATACACTGAGACATGTGATTCAATTGGGTGACTGGTAGGGGTGTGTGTGTGTGTGTGTGTGTGTGTGTGTAAAACTTCAACAGAACTGGGGCTACTGCTCAGTGGTAGAACACTTTCTTAGTGTGTGCCAAGGCCTGGGCTCCACCCTCAGCACTGGAAAAAGAAAAAAAAAGCTAAAAAACAAAAGAGGTCTAACACTCTTAACAATTAAATCATTCATAGGTAGACATGTTAAGCAATTCCTCTAATAACATTGATGCTGCCCTCTTTTACACGTTATTTCTATATTTTAAACAATCTTAACGTAAAATGATAATTTTATTCCTTTAGAGATTTTCGTGGGGTTTGTTCTTGTTGCTGCTTGGGGCTAAATTTTCGGGTGTGAGTGTAGAACTCTGGGTGGGTTCTGTGTACAGATGTTTGAGCCGTGTCCCCAGCTGGTTTCTGATGCAGACGAGGGCAGCCAACAGCTTCTGAACCAGACACGCCGGGTAGGACAAAGCCAGTTCCTTGTTCTTGCTCCTGATTCACCAGCTACACTGTCTTGGGTGTGTTAACCTCATGACCTCAACCCTCTCTGCCTCCAAAATAGAAACTGACACCACCAAACTTGTAGGGTTATTCAGGACCAGACAAGATGGTGTGAATGAAGCTCCAATCTAGTCCTGAGACACAACCGGGCACTCAACAAACAAAGCTGGGAATTCCTAACCCAAATGATTGGGACAAGAAGTGTTCTGAATTCTGGATCTTTTCATATTTGAGCATATTTGCGTATTTGTAATATGATTCCTTGAGGATGGGTCTCTAAAGAAATCACATGTTTCATATACATCTTATAGACGCAGTCTGAAGGTAACTTTATATAATATTTTAATAACTTCATGCATGGAATGAGTTTCATGGTTTGAGATTTTCTACCATGTCAGCTCTCAAAGTATTTGAGATTTAGGAACATTTCAATTTTCAGATTAGAAATACTCAGCCTGTAATTTCTATTCCTTTTCTCTAAATTGGAGAGAAAGAAAATTTTATAAAAAGAACAGGTATGGGGTTCCAAAACAATCTGGAACTAGTGAGTACACTGAGAGGAAAGATCCATGGGACATCTTCAAGTGAAGAAAATGAGAGTAAAAGACAATGTGGCTAACAAAGAAATTGATGACTACAAGGACCAAGATAAACCAAGTCTCAGACAATAGCAGACTACTCACGCCAGAAGCTTTTCCTCTTTACTTTCTATAAAACAAGAAAAAAGGAAAGCACCCCACCCACCACCCTCTTTAGGCTGAGAGGTACAGACGGAGAGAAGCCAGTGGCTCGCAGCATCTCCTGCCTACCTTCCTCTCTCCACCCAAAGGACAGGTGTCGACTGTCTCAGAGGTGTCCAAACAGAGAAGGCCTTGGCTGGCCTCTTCTCTCAGCTCCCCTAGACTCCCTCTGAGCCCAGTCCCCATAAACCAGACATGACTAGAAGTTCAGCTTGGCCAGGACCTGGGATATGGTGCCATGGTACAGAGAGGAGCGCCCCCAACCCACATGCTTGCAGCCTACGGGCTGGCTACCCCTGCCCAATGCCAACAGCAGAAGGCACTCAAAGTATGATCTTTTGTCTTAGGAGAGTCAGCTGCCACGAAAGGGAGCCAGAAACCATGGCCTCCTCTAGTCTAGGGGGGTAAAAACTAGGTAAGATTAAACAAGGATTCACCACAATTAGAAAGTGTCCTCAACTACCTTTGTTCCTCCACATCTTCACTGATGGCCACTCAAATCTTTCATTCCACAATCGTGGGATGACAATCCCATGGACATCAATTCATCCCTACAATATGCAATTCTCTCTCTCTGTGGAAGACAGGTAATCTGACAAGGGCCCTGGATAAAAATGTATCCCTTTTAAACGAGAGCTGACAGGGAGATTGGTTTATGACAGGTGAAGGTAGCAAGCTTCATTTTCCAGACTTGGAGGAACCCATATAGGGCAAGTTTTCCAAGTGGGAAAGAGGAAACAGAAATTTGGGCATTTCTTAGATGACTAAATTAGAAACCAAAAAGAAAACCGAGTTGATCAGACTTATCACTATAATGAGCACAATAACTAATAAAGATGATTCAAATTCCAACACTGGCTTCGAAATTACTAAAACGGTGAGTGAGAAGGAAAATGATCAACCACAGCACAAATGAAAAGACAAGGCATTTTAATTAACACAATTAACACAATTCTCTTAGCCAAGAGCTAAGAGAAGACAATGCATTAACAGATATATGGAATCTAGAAAGGGGAGGCGAGAGGTCCATGCAACAAATTTTAACTCTTCCTGAGACTTAGTGTAGGGTTCCAAAGCCAGCTCCTTGTCATGGTGGCTTAAACTTCTAGAGACAAGAGGGTGAGACTCAGAGCATCATCCTCAGAGGAACAGAGGATCCTCCAGAAAAGGAAGACTTAGCCTGCAATTAAGCTGTTGGCAAAATATTTGAAGGTCTGGTATTTGCAGGAAAGATTAGCCTCTTCTGTTCCTTTCTAAAAGAACGGAAACCCTATAGGGACAAAGGGTAGAAGTTACAGGGTGTCAGATTTCAGCCTGTCTCAAAATGAAGGAGGTGGGAGGACTCTGGCCACCTAGGCCATGTTAAGGTGGAACCTGGAAACTGCTCAGAGTAAATGAACACTTAGACACTGCTGGTCACCTGCATTACACACAGTCACACACTTTAGGATTTGTATATCCACTCTGAAATCCTAACACCACCAAATCCAACCAAAGCAATGACTGCGGTAATTCTATTTAGAAAGACTTCTAGTTACTATTATTAATCATGTCTTGAGGTTGAGGAAATGGACAGCTAGTGTAATAAAACACATCTAAAGGACTCTTTAGAAAACAAAAAGAGGAAAAGAGGAAAAGAGAGAGCGTGCTTCCCTTTCTGGGGAAAATGTCAGCATATTTTAAAGCTAAAAGTAGTGTGGATCAACTTGGTCCTTTTCCACTGGGTTCACTACCAATAATAAACTAACCCCATACCCCCAGCACACCCAGCCCTCAGCCATTTCTCAAGAGTAGCAGGAGAGTGTCTGTTTCCAATCTGCATAACAACAATAACTTCCCAAGGAGGCCGGCAAACCTCTTTCTACCAAGCGTTTTTTTGCAGATACAATATTCCCTGGGCATCAGACAGGAGATGCACTGCCAGCAGAACTGGGTCCCCATCAATTTTTAAAGCTGTCATGCATGCATGCACATACACACAAGGAAACAGAGACAATGTCATTGGAGATTTCTGACCATGTCAATAGCACCATGAGTGTTATTTTTCCCTGATCTGGACGTGTTGCTACAGAAGAATCTTGAAACTACATTGTATAATGTTGGGTTACTTGATCAGTCACATGAGAAAATAAAGATCAATGATAAGAGTAACAGTCTTCACAATACCCACAGTGTTAACAATACTCCTCTTAGTAAGGCTGAGAAAACAGTGAGGCAGAGTCAATTGCTAGGTTATGTAGTTAAAAGGTAGTAAAGTTGAGCTCAAATTCGTCAGCCTGGCCTGAGCCTTAAGCTTTTCCCAGGACACTAGCTGCTGGCACAGGGCACTTCTTTGGAACAAGAATTGCTGTGGTTATTATTTTTAGTGGTGCTATGGCTATGACTACGATCTAACTTTGCCATCACACATAGATTTAAACAACTACAGAACATAAAGGCCATATGGGGTTCACAGTCCAGGTCCTCGGTGGCCACTCAGGATCCAGGATGTAGGGTGCTCCCTTTCTAAAGGCTGGTGTTAAGGGGAGGTGGCAGAGGCACCTGGCAGAAGTAGCAGAGTCCAGGTATTGGACAGACTGTAGCAGGTGATGGGCATCAAGATGGCCACCTGAGCAAGCCAGGACATGCCCATGTGGGCTGTACAGTGCAGAGGACCAAGCAAGGTAATAGGGAAGCACATGGGATGAGGCCAATGCAAGACTGAGAATCTTGGCTCAAGCCAGATGGAGCAGGGTCAGGCACCAAAGAGGCCTGGCCCGACTTCTAGGTAAAGGACTGAGCTGTAGAGGGTACAGTCACCCATGGGCAGGTAGAAGTATACCTGCTGCAGCAGGAAAGACTGGTGGGGCGGGGCAGAGAGGTTTGCAGCTGTCTGCACCCCTGCTCTGGCCAATGATCTCCACTATAGAAAGAAAAAGAGACCACCCATGCTGCAGGGCTCTGACCTCAGTTTGGCAGTTGCCTCATTCACTGCTGCAAACAAGGAGGGCACAGACTCCAGCAGCTGAGACAACGGCTAGAAAAGCTACGCCTCTTACAAAGGCATCAATTTCTGTGAAAACCAGAAAGACCTAGTCATTCCACACTAATCCATGATGTTCCTGCTGCTTTACATTTGAGATCTGCAGAGGACCTTAAAAGATCCCTTTTGAAAAACCTCCCATGCAAGAAGCAGCCCAGCTGGGGAGGCCATCTTTGGGCCAAAGGCCCTTTTGACATCCTCAGCCTCATTAATTTGGAGGTATTTGCTCCCAGTGACTTAACATCAATTCTGCTGACTTTTCACTTCTTTCTGGCAACTGAGCACTAAACCCAAGAAGGAAATATGAGGTCAATTTTGTGAAAATACCTGATAATGGATTTCTGTTCCCTGACAAAAACAGAGAAAATTGGAGAAATGCTAATAGGATTCAGGGGCTATAAGAAATAATTTAGAAGATTTCCATGTGGTTACTGTCAATGAGCAAACCCAGGACATCCGAATAGGGCTGAATGGGCCCTAAGCAGACCTGACAGCCCTTCTTCCCTGTGACCACAACCTCTGGAACCAGACAGACAAAGGTCAGGACTTCTAGAAGGTACCACCACTCACTTTTGGTCTCCATGGATGCCTTAGTTACTTTTCTCTTGTTGCTGAGACAAAATACCCAACATCCAAAATTATGGGAGGAAAGGTTTATTTAGTGCACAGTTTGTAGAGGTTTCAGTCCACAACTGGCTGACTCCAAGGCAGGGTGGCAGGGCAGGCAGGCAGGCAGGCTGAAGGCATCCAGATAAGCAAGGGGGTAGGCAAGCCTCTTTCTGTCCCTTCTATCTTATCCAAACTGCTAGGATTAGGGCGGTGCCAAACCAATCAGTGGATAGACTTAGTAACCACAGCCCTTAATTCCAGCATCACACACTCTAGATCCAGCCACCTCTGATCCAGCCACCTCTTACCTCATGAGGCTTTGGGAGGACATTTAGGCACAAACCATAACAATGGAGGTTACCTCATGGGCTGAGAATAAAGTTTAAACTTGACTGATCAAATTGATGGATCAAATTCCGATTCTTCTGCTTTGTCATTCTTTCTCTCCAAATCTTTTAGAGTAGACAGTATGGGATTGATCCACCCACTCCTCTGAGTGATTCGCAGTAACCCTGAGGGTAAGTTACTTTCCTACCAGCAACCAAATCCAACTATACACAACTTTTCATGGAACCAGCTAGAGACAGGGTGGAGAAGAGCAACACAGTGATAAAGGTATCCCCTGTGGATATAAGAAATCAGATTTCATGTCTAGCTTTTTACCCCATTTTTATTTTTATTGGTACATGTTTGCAGTATATAATGTTTATATTCCTTGTGTAGAGCTGGTACATGTACATAACACACCTTGATTCCTTTTTTCATCTCCTATCTTTCCCCTTCTTTCCCCTGTAACTCTTGATCCCCTTTCTGTTTGAGAAAGATCAATCTCCCTACTTCCTATTATCTATCTTTTATTTTGTTCTTTATTTATAATTTGGGTTTCTCATAAAAGGGAAACCATGTGATATTTCAACTTATATGTTTATTTCTCTTAACATTATGGTCTCAAAATGTATCTGCTTTCCTACAAATGACTCAAATTTATCTCTCTTTGTGGCAGAGTAACAGTCCATTGTGTGTAAATACCACATTTTCTTTATCCATTCACCTGTTGATGGATATAAAGGTTTCTTCCATTATGTGATTATTATGAATCGTGCTGCTATAAATGTAGGTATGCATGTGTCAATACAATATGTCATCAACTCTTTCTGGAAGATAACCTAGAATGGGAGCAGTTGGGTCAAATGGAATTTCTAATTTTAGTTTTTGGAGGAATCTCTACACTGATTTCCATAACGGTTGTATTAGTTTATATTCCTCCTAACAGTACAGAAGGGTTTCTTTTTCCCTATATCCTTGCCAGCATTTGTTATTTGGTTTCTTGATGATGGTCATTCCTTCTGAAGTAAGATGGAATCTCAGGGTTGTTTTATTTTTTTTATTTTTTGTGGTGCCGGGGATCGAACTCAGGGCCTCGTGCTTGCAAGGCAAGCACTCTAATCACTGAGCTAAATCCCCAGCCCCTCAGTGTTGTTTTAATTTGCAGTTCTCTAATGGCCAGCAATGCTCCCCATTTTTAAAAAGTAATTTTCACTTTTTAATTTTCTAAAAGTAGACAACAGTCCATTCAATTTTCCAGATTCATTCAGACTCACCAGTTTGTAAACATATTTTATATTTGCTCTCCCATAAGGTCCTGGGAGGCTGAGAAGCACACCTCTGCTCTCCGGTAACAGTATTTTCCTGTGACAGTCCTGCCTAGAATACACTGTTGCAACTCAATTTCACTGAACATATCTTCACGTGGGTATGTATCATGTGCTGACACTGGCACTGTATAAGTCGAAAAACCTGATGGAGCTCAGGAGCCAATTAGTAGACAGGCACAAGCCACGTTCGACTCTACACACGCTCTTGGAGAGGTGCACGTTGTCAGCTGCAGTTATGAATTATGGCGCTGCCTTGGAGCAGTTCAAAGTATATCTGGTATGCTGGAGTATCCACTCTTTCTTTGTGATGATTACTTGCCGAATGTCCGCAACATAAAATAAACCTTACTCTGATTAATGCTACTGATGGGAACAAAATTTGGAGTACCGGGAACTAAAGTATTAGGTTAGCAAATGCAAAACTAATCTTGTTTCAGAAATTAGAGAATATGCCCTAAATAAGACAAATGATATTTTATTCACTATTTCCCCATGCTCCAGAACCACAGAGCACTTTACATAAATACAGTAAAATGAATACACATAGATGCCACACACAAAGGTCTGGAAAATCAATGTTTCCTCTCTCACTTGAAACACAACCAGCAGGGCTGCCTGATGAAACACACACTGGCTCCAAGGTGCTCGCTGCCTAATCAGCCTATGAGGGGAAGCTGACTTCAAGATTGCTTTCAAGTATTAATTTACTCCTTTTTGTCTACCCAAGTGGTTAAACATTTGTTTCAGAGCTGCATTTGCACTGCACTTGCTTGTCTCCCTAATAATTGAATCCTAGAATGTTAAGTCCTTCAAGATCACTTCAAAGGGGCCATTATTAGTATTGAAATGAAGGGCTCACAGTGCACAGTGCTCTTTTAGCCTGTGTTGCATTGACTCATGAAGAATTACCAGCTTCATACAGATCGGGTCCCCAAAGCCAGGTGGAGCCACGTAGCTCCAACTGCCTCTCTTCCTCTGACCTGTAAAAATGCATATTGGTTCAGGTCTGTTAAGCGTCAGCTCTGAAATACGTTAAGGGGAATTTCTTTTGTGGCATGCGACCCTGAGGTTACACGTCTGTGGCCTCTTCCTGAAACAAGCTACCCAACTCTGCTATAATTTTCCAATTTGAAAGCAAGCAAGCAAGCAAGAAAGAAAGAAAAAAAAAAAAACAACCCATGAACGTATACAGCATGTATCAATGGACACATATTGTGGGTTCCCACCTAGAAGTGAGTAAAGCTCCCAAGTTATTGCTGGATTTTATAATAAAAAGGTAAACCACTAGTTTCCTTGCAGGCCTCTAAATATGGGTACTCCACAAGTCCTGAGGCGTGTGTTTCCTCAAGTCTCTGGCCACTGGTCCTTCACACACCTGACCCAATTCCAAAGTTTCTCTCTTTCCCTAAAAACCACAAATACACATAACTTAGGGACTTGGACGCTCTATGCACGTTTGTGTCTCAGAAATAAAGTCATGATGACTCAATGTCAAATGCTTATCCTGAAAGCTTAAGAAGCTGCAGACAGTTTCTTGTCCTACTTCCAAACGTTTCCTCCATAGCACAAGTGACACTAAAGCAGTTTGGTGGGCAATTAATATAAAATATCCTTTAAAAGATTTCATAACCTACTGACCCTCCAATTTACAAAAGCATATAATTAGTATAAAACCATAAAAAATACATACGGGTATGATAGATCAATTGCTTGGCAGAGCGGGATTTTTTTTTTAAAATTAACACCATCTTCACCGAGATTGTGACACTATGTCTTTTAACCTAATAAAGGGATTATATTTGCTATCTTTTTATTTTCTGTGAAGATGTTTCAGTTAAAACTTTCTTTTAATGGTAATAAGCAACAAGCCCAGGCCCTCGCACATGCTAAGCAAGTGCTCTCCCACTGAACTACATCTCCAGTCCTACTTATATGTATTTTGAGACAGAGTCTCACTACATTGCTCAAGCTGGCCTCTTGCCCCATGAGTAGCTGGGGTTACCGGCATACACCACCACACCTGATTATCTAATACTTTTTGAAAGTACAGTGTCCAACATAACTACTCCTGTACTAAGCAAATCATTAGTCTGCCTTTGGAGCAGCAAACAAAGAGCAGGAGGAATGGGTTCCACATAAGCCCCAGTGAAATGACAGCAGAGCATCTTTGTCTTCAGCAAATTCATGGGTGCTATCTTATGGGTGCTGCCCAGAAGACCACAGAGACAGGGTGTGTATGCCCTTCTCAGATGTGGGGGAGGGAAGGCCCCCTAGTGGTCTCGACATTAGGAGTAACTAGATTGTGGCCCTCACTCAGAAAGAGGAAGAAAACTGTGGCATTTCGAGGGAATGAAAGCATCCGTGGGGCAAGGGGGGACTAGTGGGGCTGTTGGAGACTCAAACATGCCATTCTCAGAGCTTGTGACCTTTCACTTCTGACTAGTAAGTATAAACTGAAGGCGACAGCCCAGAAGGGAGTAGAGCTGAGCGTCTTCACTGCAAATTTTCTGCCAGGGAAAGATGATCAAAAGCAAAGCTTCTGGAGAGAACTGCAAAACAGAAGCATGGCCGTTTGGGGATACAGGAGAGGAATGAGACTATATATAAGAATATATGAGAATATATATATGAATGGAATGAGAATCTGGGCTTCTCTTGCCTGCCCGGAGACATACTCCTGGGCCTTTTCAGGCTTCATTCCAGGTCAGTTCTGTCCACTTTCAGCCTCCCACCCTCCTGCACAGGTCCCTTATGCTTTACGGCTGCTCTAATAATGTTGAACTATCTGGTTTCAGACGCACCTTCTGTGGGAGACTTTTGTGTCTCAGTCAGAAACAATGTGTCACTTGCAAAAGTGTTGGGTGTCAGGAAAAACATGAATTACGATTTGCCAGGAAAAAAATGCATCTGTAAGGGGAAAAAAAAAAAGTCAGTCAGCTGACTGCAAACTGCTGCACCAAAGTAAAATTGTGTGCTTATGGCAGCTGGAGATGCAAACTGCCTCCATGCATGAGGACACAGGACTCAGCTACACAAACACCCATGATGTGGCTGTGAGAGTACTTGCCTCAGTTCACAGACAACAAACAGCAGTTTGTTTCCTTCCAGATCACTTTCAAAAAATTTGTTTGCCTGCACATTATCTTTTCTGATTGTTAATTACACAGTATAGATTCATATTTAAGAAAAAGATATTCTATAGTTTTCATTTCTTTAGCAGAAAATAGGTATTTATTTGAATAATTAATAATTTAAGAGGCATCATATCTTCCTCTGTATTTCAGTTCAACAGGGATGGAGAGAAGGGGAGAGAGAGAAAGAGAGAGAGATATCAAAATGATACCACCCAGATTCTAGAAGCAGCTAAAGAGTTAATGAAAAGAAAACCACTTTGGTCAAACATTTTCAGAGAAACGGACCTAACAGCAAGGAGAGGCAAGGAGAGAGAACACAGAGAAAAGGGATTAGTCACATAAACAAGCCTGAGAGCACAGAAAAGAGCTAAAGAGTTTTCTTCTTTCAAAGTAGAAGTAACATTTCATTTTTATTTTATTTCGTGGTACTGGAAACTGAAGCCAGGGCCTTGGCCACGCTATCCAAGCACTCTGCCACTACACTATGCCCCCAAACCCCATTCCAATTTTAAAAAGCCCTAGAGCTTTTGTTGTAAGGACTATTTGTTGTAAGTTCTTTTTCTGCAAAATAACATGCTTGCCCAGCTAAAGTAACACACTGCCCAAGCATTTTGCTCACTGAACACTAAGATATCATTTCACATCTCTCACTTACAGGTGAGGAAATTGAGGAAGTTTACTTCAAACCAACCAGTAATGGCACACTGTGTGCTATTTTTAGTAACTATCTGGATCAGCCATGTGAAGCCTGGTCATGCAACACGCAGTGGGAGAACAGTACTGCAGACACTGACCTATCCAACACTGGGATCCTTGATACTTAACTGTTCCTGGGAAGCAGGATGCACAATGCGATGGCCGGACTGCAAGTCTGTAAGTCACTCTACAAAATGAAAGATCTTTGCAGATCAACTCCTATGAACAGGGCAAGATGTGTGATCATCCCTTTCCCAGAGGGTCAAAGAAAGAAGAAAACAAGGAGTTGATACATGGAGCCATTCCTGCCATCCATGTTTTCAGTGGGGGGAAAAGCTAACAGCAGACAACCTTTTATTGCAGGTTCTGTCTGCATGTTAGCACAATTTGCCGTCATTTAAAAAACTTCTTGCTGCAATGAAAAATGAACCACTCCATAGTAAGAAATGCCCAAACTGAAGATATGAGTAATTTCAGTCTTCTTTTTTTTAATGAGGGAAGAGGTCACAATTCAAATTCCCACCTAGACTTTCCTTCCTTGACCCCACAGTGAAGGAATCCTCGTGTCAGAGCTTTTACTGCTAACATCAGCTCTATTCCCGGTCCCATTTGTATCCTGTCCTCTGAGGAACTGTGGAAATAAGGTCAACTTTATTTAAAAGCTGAAGTTTTAGAATCTTTGTATTTTGCACAAAAAAAGCAATAAAGGAAAGAATACTGTCTGGATTTTATGGTATTCTCATCAAGTCTACACAGCACTGATTACTTGATATTTTTATGAATGTTCAGCATGGCTAAATTATGGCAAATAAGACTCTGCCAAGACATTTGTCTTGTGTCATGGAAAAAAAGACATGGGAGGAAGAGAAACCTACTTGCTGCTCAGTGGGAAATGCTTTCTGGAATCTCTGACTCCAACCAGCCTTCACAAGTGAGGACCCAGATGTCTACAGAGGGCTTCCCAAGACCACAGTTTCTGAGTAGCTTAGGTCGAGTCCCATGTCGGGCACCCTGGGGCTGGCTTCAAGCTGTTTCAGCTGCAAATGACACATAGGACCCGTTTCCACTTCTGCCAGCTCAGCTCTCCCCAGATGCAGCCTCCACCCACGCAGACATTATTTTGACATGTGCTGTTCACTTTCTAAAATCCCATACACACTGGAGAAGAGGTGCAGGATTTCTAGAGTGAAGAGATCAAGCCCAACCTTACACTTGGAGGTATTTTATTGTCTTCTCAGAATGCAGGGGACAGGGCTCTGCACGTGATACCTGTGCCATCAAAGGCTGCTAATATGTTTGTGGTAAAACATTCCATTTTCTGTGCTACTCTCCACATAACAGAACAGAGAGTGACGTCCTATTTCAGAGAAGCAGTCCAACAGCAGAAAATCTTTTGGCTTACTGCTAAGATGCCAATAGGGTATAAACTGAGTGGTCTGTGTAAAGCTTTTGAGTATGGTTTAATGTCAAATCTTACACGATAATGAGAAAGAAAATGCAAGGAAACACACACTTCCAAAAAGCTGTCCCACAGAATTAAAGCTACCTTTATTCTCTCTACACAGATCAACCTATCAGCTGCCAAATTTCCCTCCAAATATATGGTTAGGATAAATCAAATTTAAGAATTACCAGATTTAAACATTGTCCAACACATAAATGTATCATAATATACAGCATCATATGAATATATACAAATCTAGTGTGCAAATCAGCTCACAAGACTAAAATTCTACATAGATATATGATAAAAAGTACATTAAATTAAAAAAATTACAGTATAAGATATATTGCCATTAATCCCCTTCAAAATACTGTGTCTCACTTTAAACACACTTATCCCATCATTCGTGCCACTTTCTGAAGCAGTTCTGGAAGTCCTTTTTTCTGAGTGTCTTTAGTTGCTCTGTCTCTGGCTGCCTCAATGTCCTGAATTGATCCAAAATGTCCACTTTTCATGGTCATTTTGATTTTGCGGAAGGGCCACAAGTTGCATGATGCCAGATCCAGGGAATAAGGTAGTAAGGACACACCATAATATTTATATGAGCCTGCCTTTTCCAACTGGTAGGCACTCATCAGCAGCATGCACCCTACTTTTGATCATCCCTCATAATGACACTCATAAAACAAGACTTCTGGAACTGCTTCAAAACGTAGCAAGAACAATGCAATAAGTGTGTTCAAAGCCAGAGGGAGTATTCTGAGGGAGGATTAATGGCAATGTGTCTTTTAGTATAGTAAGTTTTTAAAATGTAAAGATTCGCTATATTTTCTGGTCAACCCTTATAGGATTCCTCCATGTCCTACAAATACTCACTTGTGGTTGCTAGGGCTGTGGGTTGGCTTACTCACAAGTTTTGTCATTCATTTGTCTTCTTTCATTTACTTAAGATACTTGCTATTTTACTGAAGTATCAAATTATGTTTTTGCCAAGAAAGAAAATAAAAACTTCCACCTTCTTTTATTTAATTTTAAAAAACCAAACTGAAAATTCTAGAATTCCTAGAAGATAACATATGAGAAAATACAGATGTCCTTGATCCTGGCAATAACTTTTTAGATACAATACCAAAGATACAACCTTGAAACTGGACTTCATTACAATGGAAAACAGCTTTGCAAAAGACACTATGAAGAGAATAAGAAGACATGCCACAAGCTGGGAGAAAAGATATGCAAAAGGCATATATGATAAGGGACTGTCATCCACAATACAAACTCTTAAAACTCAACAACAAGAAAACAAATACCACGATTAAGAAATGAGTCTGAACAGGTATCAGTAATGAAGAAACGCAGCTGTGTAAGCACGTACAAGCAAACATGCTCAACTGCACAAGTTACTAGGGAAATTACTAACTGCAAATTACAACAATAATAGTGGGTGGTTTAAATGGCCGATCCTGCCACTTGAATTTCATTGATGGTCTCAAATAAAAGTCAGCAAAAATTGATGGGGTGGCTTAAGCAGGAGGTGGTTCAGGCAGGCAGCAGACGCTGCTGGTCACATGCCTCTCTCCCAGGTCCAAGAAATGAGAGAGGGGGATGAGGTGGGACCCCACCGGCCACTACTCCAGGCCTGAGACAAATACTTTCAAGTCTTCAGGCTTTAAGCTCAATTTGTGGAATTTCTTACAATTGCCAGTTGCTCAGCTGTGTGTGTGTGTGTGTGTGTACATGCGCGCGTGTGTAAAATTCTCCTCTCTCATCCTACTGTTAATATTTTCTAGGCTGCACCAATGGTAAATCTCTGGGCTACTTTTGTTAAGAACACATTTTTTCCCTGAAAGAACACATTTTATTCCTCCAAGCTCTGAAGCATCTGATATTTTTATAGACAGTGAAAACCATAGGTAGTAGGTAGGGATATATGTACTTTGCAAACTGCCTCTGAGGAAAGTTCCATTATCATGGATAAGACCTGTATTGTAGCTTACAGAAGAAGTATCCTAAACTGGACAGGAGGACTGTTTATGGACCTTAGTAAATTTAAAGAGATGGTTGATGCCTTTTATCTATGTTGAGAAAGAAGTATTAATATAAAACATGTACTAATAAAAACTTTGAAAACTACAGGTAAATTGTGAAAAGACAAAACAGCTTGCTTACTGATGTAACAAAATATTCATTAGAAAAACTAAATTGTTAAGCAGAAACTAATGATTCTGTCAAGGTGCTTATCAGGGATGGGGTGACCTTCCCTCCCCCCCTCAAGGGTCACTGTCTCTGAATCCCTGTGCCCACAGCTGCTTCTTAGGATGAAGCGCCCTCCATTGCCCACAGTTGCCCTTTGAGTCCTTCTAGATAGAAGCTGCTTCATAAGAAAAAGAAAACAATGAGGAAGAGATTATTACTGGGTGTAAATTGGGTGTAGCCTGACATGCTTATCCTGCTCAGCCTCCATCCACTGAGGGAATTTGCCTGCCATTTTGAGCTCAGACTGGGCAAAACAGAGCTGACATCTGAGCACGTCATATACCCCGCTGCCTACAACTGAGGTTTCAGCTTCGAAGTGATGAAAATATATCCTCATAAAAGAAAAACTTCATGGAAAACAGAAACATGTCAATGACATCCCATAGAGCCACCCTGGGAAGTTAGGACCTACAGGCTCGGCCACACACACCCATTGCTCCAGAGCCCGATTACTTACCACTCACTTGCCAGTGAGCTCCTGGGCTGCCCCGTAAGCACACACAACACTTCTACATCAAGAAGATGCTCAGGTTAATGTTCTTTAGTATCTACTATGCCATAACCAAAGCGTCCGGTGAATATTGCTTCCTGTCACAAACTGATCTTTGGATACATTTCCCCAGAAAAATTCTACATCCATTTTGCTATGCACTACTTACTTATCATATGAGCTCTCTGCACTTCCACCGCTGCAGCCCCAAATGAACATAGAAAGCAATTAGGACAATTTGCACAGGACTGGAATTTGACGGCACTTCCTCATTTTGAAATATTGGGAAAGAAAAGATAGCTGAATTGCTTCCCATGCACAACTCCTGACACTGGTACTCCTCCAGAGGACATTTACTATTGCAAAAAATTACATACCTATGTTTAAATGTGCAGATAATAAATGCTTGCTAAGTAGAGACTGGTCAAGTCTGGGAGAAATCTGGTGGCAGGACAACTGTTTACACGTACAGTGGTTCCTCAGTTCATGAACTTAATTCTTTCTTTCTGTGACCAGAATCACGGAAAGAATTAAGTTCATGAACCAAGGCACTATTGTAATATATTAACAAGTTGAGTGCTCAATTTGGCATGTGACTTTCAAAAGTATTTAGATAAGTTTTTTCTAAAGAACAAACAGATGTATCAAGATATAACCTTAGAGAAGGCTCCATATATTTATGTTTTATAAGGTTGTTTCTCTGTAAGCCCCTGGAGTAGGAGCTGGAAGTATTTTGCCACTGCTTTGCTAGTCTTACCATCTCCCGACTGTGAAATCCTGCTTCCACGGCAAAGGAGACATCAGAGCCCGGTGGTTGGTTTGCTTCCATCAGCTGGCAGGCTGGCACAAAATCCAACAACAACATGCAAATGTGCAACTCAGCTGATTCTCTAATGAGCATTAGATAGCAGCTACAGAATAATTTTAGTACCTCTCCCCATCTACATCGCTGAAATCCAGAAAGAATAAAAATGCACGAAATGCAAAAAAAAGTTTGAGATGCATCAGAAATGGATGCGAGGATTGGGCTTAGAGGGTGGGATGTGTTAGCTTACCAACCCTAGCTATTAAGCATGTTTTTGTCCTCTCTTTCAAACAAAAAACCTTTTATATGTCTGGACTATTTAAACTGGGTAAAATATCAAGGACCTCTTTTTAAAAATAAATTGTTACATGTCAGAGTAAGAACCATGACTTTGGTTGTACAAATTATAAACAGTATTATACACATACCACATTCAACTGTGCTAGGGATTTCTAAGCCCACAATCAATAACCTCGATAGATTTCTTATATAGAATTCATTAAGTTGCATGGTAACTGAAATAAGTACATCCAGTCTTTCACACTTACTCCGAAAAACAAAATACAACTGTGTAGGTCTCATAGTTCAAGAACTATATGGGAAACAAGAAGAAAGCAAATGTTAATTTTTAAACAAATCAACTTCGCAAGAAAGGCTTGCATACCATGAGAGGGTGGGGAAAACCTGCTTTCATGAATGATTCATCTGCAGAGACTGCGGATGGATTACTCAAGGTCCCTTCCTGCACATGTACTGGGGAACATGGACAAACCCACTGGGCCAGCCACAGACTTCTCATTTAAAGTACTAAAAACAAGTCAGGAAACAGGTACAGAGTAATACTCACACTGAAAGGAAAGCAACAACAATGCCCCAAATCATTATTTGCTTAGAATTGCTCCCAAGGGAGGCAGATCAATAAGCATAGTGAAGACAAACAGAAAAGCCTCCAGCATACAAGCCTTCTTGCTTAATGTCAACAAGGAAGAAATGGACATAACATTATTATCAAATAGAAATCTCATTTATTCAGCACCAGTAGAGGAAAAAGTAGTCTACAGAGGAATTTTCCAGAACAGAAAGCTGTTCTTCGAGGGCTAGCATGCAATCCTCAATGGAATGCCTACAGATAGGCAGGAGAGAAATCTGGTATGGCCCAACGCTACCTGGGCTCAAGCTGGCTCCTTCTACAGGAACTGTCTGGGAAACTGGCTGATAAAAGCAATTTTGTCTTTATCTTCTCTGCCACCAAGCACACCCACCTACCTGTAAATCAGCCCCAGGTTGTCTCAAACAACAGCACGGGGAGCATGAAGAAAGCACTGAAGCAGTGACTGAAAGGTAGCTGAGTAGATAACAACTCCAACATACAGATACTCAAGACTCATCCCCAACACACAGTTGAGAAGAGCCAGGAATCACACCTGGGCAGGGTCTTACAGACACCTGGACAGGAAGAAAATTAGAAGAAGCCACTTAGAGCTCTTCAACTTGGGTTGGGCAAGGGGAAACTTAGAATGAGCAATAGCGAGTACCCTGTACTGATTAAGAAGTAGGCAAACAAGACTAAGTATAATGGGTATTTAATGTTTGCCATAGCAAAACCACACAGATTGACTGATTTAAAACAATAGGAATTTACTCTCTCACAGATCTGCAGGAAAAAAGTCTGAAATCAAGGGTTGATTTCTTTTCTGGAGGCTCTCAGGGAGAATCTAGAGCTCTCCCAGTTCCTAGTGTGTCCTGGTGTTTGCAGATGAAGCATTTCAACCTCGGCCTTTCCTGCCTCCTGGTCTTCTTCCTGTGTGTCCCCCCCCACCGTGCCTTCACACGGCCTTCTTAGAAGGACAACAGTCACTGCATTTATGGCCTAGATCAGTGGCAGCGAATCAGTGGCAGCAAACTTTCAATGACACAAACAGGCAGCTGCGCCACACGTACCATAGATTCACTACCACTGGCCTAGCCAATCCAGTGTGACCTCATTGTAACTACTTATATTTGTAAAATCATTATTTATAGATAAGGCCACATTGTGAGGTTCCAAATGGACATGAATTCGGAAGGGACACTATTGCACCCAGTACAGGCAGAAATCAGGGCAAAAGGAGAAAACAAATGAGGGCAGCTGGGTTACCACACTGATACATAGAGGTTTCTATGAGCTTTTTACTCCCTACTCAGATATTAAACTACAGAGGAAGAAAGGAGCAGAATGAAGATGTGCACTTAAGTTTCTCCCCATCCTAGAGTTCTCGACTATGACATGAAAGGAAACCCCATTGCATGCAAGAACCCAGTCAGCCCACAGCAAGGGCTTTTCTCTAAGCCCATGGAGATGATGGATGAGTAAGTTTGGTTCACCCAGACTCCTATCACTTTTAAAAGTGGATCAGTGCTTACAGACTCAAAAAGAATAAGACAATCTTTCATAATCAGGAATGATAAATAAAGTCTATGCACTCACTGGTGCCTCTGCACTTCATCTTCCTGGCAGCTCTACTTCAAAATGCTTTGGGAACTCTCTTTCCCCAAGTTCCAGCATAAGGGCTGTCCTCTATATGTGAGAGTGCAACATTACTGGGAATGCTGTGGTCTGTGTGGTGATGAGAGACACTTTACTTTTTTGAGCACATACATGAAGAGCGTGGGGAGCCAATTACAACTAATGAACTTTTCTTGCCAAAAAGAACTAAGCTCTGAATTTGGCTGTGCATTGCCGAATAGATAGTGTGAATGAAGTCAGCTTATGAAGAAAATCAGAACATTCCAAAGGAGCAGAAGTCGAATACAGGCGGTCCCTGACTTGAGTGTGGTGATCCAAAGATAACTCTCATCTGAGGAAAACATGGCCAGACCTGTAGCTGAATCAGCCATACCAAACCCTCTTCCCTCCAGCATTGTCACTCGGCATTTTGCTACTCTCTGTCTCCCCCAACTCCCTCTGCCCCTCTACGAGTCCCACGGGTGTCGGGGTCCCCTCATCCCCTAGACCAGGGGTGGCAAACCTATGCATGTGTGCAGTAGTGGGCTCTTTGTTATAACTGAACACTCTAAAAAGGTCGCCATCACTGCCCTAGCCCTTACATACCATGGTCAGGCTCTCATCTGGCCTGACCTAGCCCAAGGCTGGTGCCAGTACATGATGGAGATGAACAGGAAGGGAACCAAACTCTTCGCAGAAGCTCCCTTGCTCTGGAGCTAGCTCCTGAAAACCTACACCTGCTCAGATCATATCTCCTCTGACTTCAAATACCTGAACATGAGCATTCTTCTAAAAAAGAAAAGAACAGCCAATCATTTACTCCCAAAGTCCACTGCGCTCACTTCCTTGGTCTTTACTGTTATCTGACATTTTAGTCCCAATCTGATCTACATTTGCAATGCCCACCTGAGCTTGTCAGCCCCCAACTACTTTCCCAAGGATGATGACACACTGATCAGGGAGCCACAGGGCCTCCGCACCTGAGAGCTGCCATGTGCCAGTGACTGCCTCAGGGGGTGCGGCAGCTCTGGCTCAGCCAGCACAAACTGTAACTGAAGCTGAATGCAATGAATTGTGTGATTCTGAGTCATTTCAGAGTGATTCTGCTAGGAATCACATTCACAAAACTATGCCATGAGGAAGGATTGTTTTCAGAAAGAAACCAGACATAAATAAAGTTTACATAAACACTGGGTTCACAGCCAATGCCAACAGGAGTTATCAAATAAAAATTAATTTAGCCCAAACACGTACAGATCATATCCCACCAATTTAAAAGCCTATGTGCCCTTGTAAGTAAGTCTTAAAAAGACTTGAGGTAGTTTGACTCTCACGTAGATAAAATGGTTATACTTAAAAACATCAGAAAGATACACGTTGACATTGGGAAGGCAAAGCTGAGGGAGAGCCATGAGATGATTTGAGTCAGAATGGAAGAAAACTCAGCAGTGTCCGAGGAAGACCTGCTGTCATCTGCTCCCATGGATGCCCAGTTCAGTCCAAAGCTAATGGTGGTGGGAAGGGAAGCAAACAGACCAGTGCAGAAGTCATGGGAACCAAGAAAAGGAGCAATTATAGAGGACCAGGTGATGCTGGTTCCCAGTCTTCCTAGTGGTCCTGTAATCCCTCCCTTACCCCACAGCCTCTGCCTGGGATTTAGGATCCATCTCCTGTGGTTTTAGGCTTGGGGTATTCCCTGGTAGTGAGAAGAAGGACTTTCCATTCTGTTTTGTAAGCTTCTATGGGGTAAACGATTCTCGGCCTTCTAGACAGTACACATACAGTTAAGCACGACTCCAGACTTCAAGCACAGCAGTGGTCTCAATTGGGCTGCCATGGCTTTTGAGAGCCGAGAGTTTATAAACCGCATAAGCACTGCCGAAATGAAGTTCTGGGGGCTGGGAAAGCGGCTCAGTAGTACAGCACCTGTCTAGTATGTGTAGGACCCTGGTTTCCATCTTCAATGCTGGAAAAAGAAGATGAAGACACTGACAAATAAGACAAGGAGGGGACAGGGGAGAACGGAATGGAATGGAATGGAAACAAAAGGGGTAAGGAGAAAAGCAAAGAAGAGGAAAAATAAAAGGAAAATGTTCTGGAGCCCACCCGTGGGTTTCTTGGATCTTGTTTCACCTGGATGTATGTGAGCCCAATTCCTGAAAGCTTCGGCCCACATAAACAAGTGGGGCCCACTCATATCAAGTAACAAACACTCCTGAAGATTCCTGAAATACAGAAAGCCTTGAGGGGAAATGGAAACCCCCAGGCACATTTGGGCAGTTCTTCATACACAGAGCTGTGCTGCTTCCTCCTCCTCAGCCCTCTCCTCAAGTTCTGCCTTCCCATTAAGCCTCACAAGAATGGGGTACCCTTCAAGAAGCACCCAAAGAGAAGGCTCCAGAAACACTCGTGCTGCACCTGGACTCGGGAGCCCACACTGGTCCTCCCTGAGGCCTGGACCATCCACAAGAATCATGAGCTGTGAGGAGAGGTGAAGACGTCAGTGAGGTCATTTTAGGCACCCATGCATGGAGAAGGCCGAGATGGCGCAGGCACTTTTCTGGACAGAATGAAGCCATCCAATGTATTCTCAATAAATCAAATCTTCCATGTCCCATGGATTGGAGAGTCACCCGATGCCTCCATTGGCTCAGTCGGTTTGAAAGTGTCCCTGCTACCCAGGGGGGCCATAAACGACTTAATATAAATGAGGGACGTGCACTGTGAAATGAAAAGTCTGCTGGAGGCTGCGACAAAGGAAACCCTAATCTGATTAACTTCCTGGCAATGTCCTGTTTTCAATCCAATTTGCTGGACAGTGAGGTTGAGATAGAATCAAGATGGTATTTGCTGGGAGCAGAAGAAAGATATTTCTGTCCCCTGGCCTTTGTCTTTATTAGAGACAGCCTAGAAGGAGCTACACTGTACAGGAAACCCAAGGTTAATGGTATGACTTTGTGTTGCAAACTTGGACTCACAATCTGTGGCTGGCAAGCAGTGCTGGGGCAGAAGACAATCTGTGATTCTTCCTTCCCCTGCCCACCAACACAGTGAGCACTTCATTATTCAGACTGTCATATGCAAGAGCAAATACAATGATGATCAAAGTACAGTCACTCATCCAAAATACCTGCTCACTTGCTGACACTGTGAGAACATGAAAATTAAAAACCTCTACTCCTGTGGACAATATTCTAATTAGAAGAAACAAACTCATGTCATTCTGTGAAATAACAAAAATCTCAACTGTATGTGGCCTGCATATTATCAAAACAAAAGACAAAAATACAAAAAGAAAAAAAATTTAAAAGTACCTTTCACTGAACTTGCCTCAAGTAAAAAACTTCTAATTCTGTATTATTTTTAAAAATGAAATCAAAGAATGGCCCTTTATATTAACTTATACTATGTTCTATCATATATAAATGAGGGACGTGCACTGTGAAATCTGTATTTGTAGATCAAAGCTGGAAAAAATAATACAGTTAAAGAATAAGATTAATACATAACTTAACCAGACTAGCAGGTATACTTTGTTTCCCTCTAATGATGGATGCTAATGACTAATTTCCTAGATTTCATTATTTTTAGTCAATATAACATTTAGTTAATGAACTGAAGAATCAAAGAAAGGACAGAGATCCAAGGAATGTATTTGTTTTGTGGTTTCTTCTGAGTCATTTGAAACATGCCAATTCCTCCTTTTTTCCGCCATTAAACACTTCAAGGCAGCTGAGAGACAGTGGGAGCCACGGAATGGGTCTTTCTACTTTAAGTGAAGTTCTAAAACTTCACTCTGCAGGAAACCCTCAAGCAACACCATTTTCATCAAAAATTAAAGTGGAAAAAATAAAATGTTGTACTAGTTCACATCTATTCAGGGCTTCCATAAATAATTCATTACAATTTATTTGAGCTACATATACTATAGTACAGAAGCCCATTACTGGGTAACCAAGATATCTGTCAGCAGCAGCTAGTACCTGCTGTGTACTTGTTACTTTATGTGAAAGCAGATGCCCTCTCCTCCCCCATAACGTCCATGGTTTTCCACTGTGGGTGAAAGTCATCTTGGTAACAACCAGTCCACAGAAGGAAACATCTCCTGCACTGGAACCCTTTTCCAATTGCAAGTTTTCTTTCTTCCCTTCCCTCTTTTCCTGGGATTTGCTCACCTCCAAACCACCTGCCCCGAGGGGCCTTCCTTGTAGACTGGGCCCTTGTAGACTGGGCCCCTCCTTCCACACACCTGCTGGACCCTGTCCCTCAAGTACAGCAGGTGGCAAGCAGACATCTCTGCAAGCAAGGGTGTCTCTGCCCTGTGTCCTGTGAGCATATGATGCCTCCGGGAACCCAGCACAACTCCTGTTAAACCGGCACTCCACTCAACAGATGATTGTCCTATGAATTTACTATCTTGCCAAAAGTTAATTAGTTAATGAAAGACAATGATGTCATTCCAAGCCTCTACTACTTCCATTGAAGTATAGTCAAGACTATAAATGATGCTTTAAAATACAACAACAAAAACACACCCACTCACCAAAGGCACCTCCTTGGAATTGAAAACCAAACAAAATGAGAAATCATTCACAGAGTACAACACATGCTCCCTCCCAGGTGAAGCTCCTGGCCACAAAAGTGCACTGTCTACACCTGAGGATGATCAGGAGCACGCAGTCATGGAGGGAAACAGACTTCATTCCTCCTTCTTTATGCCAACTTAATCACCCTCTCCGTCTGCACACAGCATGCAGAAAGAACATACCCTCGAACAACAGTAAAAGCAACAAACCCAAAGCTTGTGGGACGCCCTCGTCCTGGTTTCTGCTGCCCCGCTGACTTGGGCGCCTGATGTTCTGCTTATAGCAGTGACAGTGGCATCCACATGGAGCTTTTTCTGGATTAAACTGAACTTGGCTAATGAACAAGGAATTTTTTTTTTTTAATTTAGCACAGTGGCAGGGACATAGAAGATGAGCTACTGGAAGAATGGAAAAAGTGTATGAATTTCTGCCTATGCAAAAAGGTTCAGTTTAGAGAAGAGGAAAAAGATCAGTATTAGGCTTATTAAATGAGTTCACGTTAGTTATGCAGAATAGTGATGGTCTTGTTGGGTAAGTTTTAAAATTTAGATTTTTTTTCACCAGAATATCTCTTCTATTTGTCTACACAGGCAGTATATGATTCACGCAATCATCAAAAGCACAATGTTTGGGTAAAATTACATGAAATTTTTCTTTGATTGCTTAATGGGATTCATGATGTTATTTAATTTGGTTTTGAGTAAATTTAATTACATGTCAAAAGGAAATGAAAACTCAGAGTGAATTTTTCTGAAGGCACAAACTTTTGTTACCCAAATAAAGTGTTGCTAATATATTTGTGATTACTAACTTTGGATTTGTTATGCAACTAATTTTTAAAAATAAGGGTAGATACAGATATACAGAGAATTCTTCTAAAGACTAAAGTCACTTCCAAGGATATGTTTCTTCCCAATTTAACACTCTTGTTACACATAACAGTTTCATGACACCAAGCCTGATGAGCAAGAGAAAGTATAAAGGAGTGAAACTACATGCTAATTTCCAGTAGGCACCTTAATTTCCACAAATAACTTTCAGCTTTCACCGAGCTCCAAAGCCGCAAAATACACCATTCCCTTTAACCAGATCTTGTTTTTGAAATATCATACTTAATAGGACAGATTGCAATCTAACAAAGATGACTAACAATCCTTATTATCTTTTTTTTAAAATAATATATTTCATTGCAAAAGACTAAAAGTTTTCCCTCTACAATAAGGGGTATGGCAAGGAAATCCATTCTCACATTATTTTTTATAGATTGTATAACTCTGTGTAATTTTGAATAAATTTTAATAAAAATCTATTTTAAAAAAATCCTTGTTATCTTAAAGTTCAGAAGTATTTAAATTGGCAAGAAGGAGCCAACAAAACAACGAAGTGACTTCAACTTGTTACCAAAAAAAAGGTACAAAATGAGACAGACACAAGATTTCATTCAGAAAACCTAAGCTTTACAGTGTTAAGAGTTTAACTCAACCTGATCATTTCACTCTAAGCCTTCTCTGAGCTGCATGTACAATCTAAGTACAGCCACAAAAGTGCATAACGCAGCCTTATCTGTGGAAGTCTACTGCCCAGCTAAAGCCAAAAAAAAAAAAAAAAAAAGTCAAATACCTGTACAACACAAGAGGCATACAGAGAATTCTGCGAAAACTAGCATAGAAGTGATTAGTTCTGTCTTGGATTTGGGGACATTTGAGTTCAATCTTAAGTAAGCCCCCCAATTAAGAGCAAGAAAGGCATTCCAAACCTGAGGAGGCCAGCATAGCAGCAAGTGAAGATGGAGAAAAAACAGATGGGAATACAGCACAAAGCAGGGAGGGTATCCCAAAGGCTGCTGAAAGCCAGCTTTGATTACAGAATCCATGAAGCTTAAGGAGAGGGGGTGGTAGGGCCGGTCACATTTGACCATTTGAGTTAAGGTTTCGATGTTTAGTCAAAGTGTGACCTCAGTCTAGGTCTTCCAACTCAGTGCTTTAGGAACACATACTATCTATGCTATTTCTCCAATAAACAACCTGCTCCCCCAGCAAAGCAGTGCTTCTGTAAGAAAAGGCCTTCCCATATTTTACTATTCAAATTGTTGGCCGATGGTCCCTTGAAGTCACTCAAAGAGCACAGAAATCTCACTCTTTGAGGGGGAAAATGTCTCCAGAAGACAGCAGTACAAGAGAACTCCCGAGCAAAGGAAAAAACATTCTCCCACGCAGAACTCCGCTGGCCATGGCAGATGATCAAAGTTGCATGCAGGAGGCTGAGGAAGAGCTGCTCAGAGGCAAAGGAAATGGGTCTCGAGAATATATAATAATCACTCCTTCCTTTCAATACTCTGTCGCCTCTTATAAACATACAGTTGTCACCATTCCATCTTTCAAGGCCATGATACTTCCTTTACTGCTTTGTTCTACAGATTGGGGGATTATCAGGATCCAGAGTTACTCCTCCACATAAATCCTAAGAGCATACTTCAGTTCTGAATGCCACCCGAGCTCTTGGCTTCCTAGAGATAAGTCCTAAGAGAGACTGAAGAGACACTGCTGCCTCTGCAGACTTGTGTGTCAAGAGCATCACCTGGACTATCAACATAACAATGAGTCGCTGAGATGCACAAACCCACATTGGGCTCACAGGAAGCAGTCTTCTGGCCCTTGACCAGAACTCAGATGAAGATCTGTCTGAACTTACCCAAATTCAAACCACAGTTGCTTATGAAAAATGAGCTCCAATATTTTTTAAATTAGATTGTATACCAATCAGGATTCAGGTAGGAGACACTGAAAATGTTCAGGATCCTTCTTGAGCAAGGCTGACTAGGAAACATGGAAATTAACTTCAACTGGAGCACGTACACTGGGATGCATATTACAATGCCACATTCCAACATCCACACTGATTACACTGGAAATGACTGTCTCCACCACAGCTCCTGCAGACTTCGGGAGAGGGGGTGTGTGTGTGTGTGTGTGTGTGTGTGTGTGTGTGTGTGTGTGTGTACGTGTCCATGTGTGCATGCCTGCATACATGACTGTGCTGGGAGAAGAGTCTACATTATCTCATAAAATTAGAAAGTGGCTCCTTCTCGAAAGCCAATGTTGGAATCACAGAAAAGACGGGGCTCAAAATGTCTCCATTAACTCTTAACTTCTAACTCAGAAGGCAAATCCAGCCCTTCATTGAGATATTAAAACAAGATTCACAAAAAGCACAGCACTTTTGCCTCTTCCACCACAAGAACGTGGAAAAGGGAGGCGTGTTTGCTCTGCTCATGCCCAGCACGGCACTGTGGGGCTGGTGGAGCAGCCCTGCAGAACATGTTCTTTGGCCCCCACCATATGAAAGGCCTCAGAATCAGCAATTCTTCTCTCGTAACTATTCCAGTTCTCTGAGGAGTCGGACTTAATTAGATCTTCTCCTCCCAAGATGGTTTCAATTAGATCTAGGCCCGAATAATCTAATAATCAGGGATTCCTCCTCATCACTATATCAGGAAGCCTTCTACTGGAGGTAATTGTTCTGAATGGCCTCTACGCTCAGATATTTCACTTCCCCGTCGTCAACAACAGCACAGATCCGCAGCACCCAGCTGGCCTTGCAAAGCAAGGCGAGATGTTCCTTTGCCTGGAACGGAGCTCAGGTTTTCCTCCAGCTTTCTCTCGTGGCCCCACCTGGGTTTAGGCCTGGCAGCACTCCTGAGCACCTACAAGAGTAGGGACCCAAACCACACGGAGTTCCCCTGGAGGGAAACCAGAGACAGGGACATGGACTTTATTTAGAAACTCCACCCTGGGCCAGTGGCCTAGACAAGACATTGAGAGGTAACATCCAGATGGCTAATTCAGGGGCAGGTGCACATTGCTATGAACTCCAGTACCTGCCTATGTCAAAAAACAAAGATCTCATGAGGTCAGTTGGAGAGGGAGAGAGGAAGGCAGAAGTGTGTTCTGAGTAGTGGAGAAAGGTGTTCAAGGACTCTAGAAACTGAGTGGGATTTTCTAAAAGGCTAATAAAAGAAACAAGTAGGGAAGGAAATATTTTGCTCTTAAAAGCTTTATTGTCTCCACCAGGTGCAAACAATGGTTGCAGAGGTGGGAGTACCTCTCCCTCCACAAATAATTCACAACCCCAACTGCTAAAATTAAGCTCCTACATAGATGATAAGGAAGAAGTTTTGCCCTAAATTTATTGCCAACACACCTTCCCAGATGAAAAAATGAAGTGCGGCCTTATATTCCAGGAAAAGGGGTTTCCCCTGGAGGATGTAGGAGGCTCTTAGACCTGCAACCTCATCACAGAGTATCCTTAGTCTAAAAATCTCCCGTAGGAGCCAAACGACCAAGTCTTGGGGAATCCAAGACACCATCCACTGTAAGATGCGCCTCTGAGAAATAAGATTGCTTCCAAGTAACATATCTGTGACACACCTTCACGTAAGACCTCCAGGTGCCAGAACACTGAAATGTGAAAGGACATGAGTCTTAACTTGCTGAGAGAGGCTGGCCACCCAGCTTCTCTCTAGCAGAAGTTCACTGACTCCAGGAACAGATCACATTCAGCTTTTCATTCGGAACCCACAGAGCAACACTGACACCCAGAAAGTTCTGGGCCTTGATCTTTAGGATCTCTGTCTCCTCACCCCTTCGCATCAAGAACTACTCATCAACTTTTGTGTAGCACCAATACTAGGGTGAGTATTTGGGGTAGGGTACAGGGTGAGCAGGGAATAGTATTTGAGTCTTTCACTTACCCTGGCAAGTTTTAGCCTTCTTTTTCCCTTTCACGCATTGGGAGATGGAGACTCAGAAAGGCTAAATAGCTTGCTGAGGCCAGTAAAAAAACAAGGGATATATTCCAACTGTAGTCCAAGGCCTGTGGTTTCCCATTTCAGCCTGCATTTTTGGATAAGTCTGTCTTTAGGAGGAGCGGCTATCTTTCCATTCTTCCTTTGATAATTCACCAGCCTCATTCACTACTCTGGCAACAAGAGGACATTCTTTCTCATTAGGTTGTGGGTGGTCAGGAATTTGTATTAGCTAAGCCTCCCCTTACACTGTCCTCCATCCACTATATTCTTTATATCTCTTGTTAAATGGGCCACACATGTCACATCACCAGCTACCATTTAGCAGCAAGGACCCCTGCCTCATTGCAGAGGGTGGGGGCTGCACAGCACACTTTGTGTTGTATTGTCTGTTTCACATATCCCAACATCCCAAAATTTGTCATTCATCATAACTGAGACTTTTACTTGCAGCTTGAGAGAACTGTATATAACCCGTCTAGTGAGTTATTTATTGAGTCAAGTTCCTCCTTCCACAAACTCTCCTGGGAATTCTCTACAGCCAGAGCAAACAAGCTTTCTGTTTAATACACAATGACATCTAAGAAGTCTAACTTCATTTTTTAGCTTCCTATTCCAGGCTGGATTTCTTTCTAGAGTAACAACTGCCAACAATCTCGTCATAGTTTTCCCCAAAGTTACCTCTGATTCATTATTTTCTAGCCTCAAGTCAGAATGCAGTCGGTGAGGGACCGGCCTATTCATCATTATAAAGTTTAATAGATCAGCGCAGAAACAATTCAACGAGGACAGCCCAGCAGCAAACCAGAATCAGGAAATGTTGGTTCTAGACCCTAGTCCACCACTTACAACAACAAGGCAATTACTGAGCTTCTCTGAGCTTCAGTGGTTTGTCTATAAAATAAAGTTTCTAAGAACCAGTGGGAATGCCACAAGCTCTAACAAGACAATGTGTGCGTAGCTGCCTGGAGAAAGGAGATCACACATGCGGTGATCACCAGAGAGACAGTGGGCAGGGCTGCCAGCATAGCTATGTGTTCATGTCAACAATGGTGATGCTTATGTTTCCCAAACTCTGAAAATTGTTAATGGGTAGGCAAACAAAGATCCAGGAACTGCTTGTAGCCACCCAATTATGGAACAGTTATCTCAAAGAGAGAAAGGAGTGGGGGAGGAAAAAGCAAAAACAGATACCAAAATAGAACATCAAATATTTGATAAATATTTACTGCGTTGGAGTTCAAAGACAAAGAACAAGATAGGACCTGGCCTCGTTGAGTATGCATTCTAATGGAAGAGGTAGTATGACTTAATTATAAAATCTCTCATTAAGCCTAGGATGAACACTATGAAAAAAACTGGGGGTGATGTAACAGCAAATCAGAGAAGACCCTGTGATGGTCTGGGGTTCAAGGCAAAGTCTTTGGAGGAAATAAATGTTTCAGCTTGGAGTCAAAAGAAGAAGAGAAATTAACAAAGAGACCAAGTAGGAAAGAATATACAAGATGTCACAGCCCAGGTAAAGATCCTGAGGGAGGAAGGAAGGAATGAGGCACATTTATGGTACCTGAGCAAGGGAGGAGGTGAAGAGGGGCAGCTGAGGATGCAGCAATAATGGATGATCCAGGGGGCAGTTATAGGTCAATATAAGGATCGTGTACTTTGTCCTAAAAGAAGTAGACCTCTAAAGGAGAATAAAAGGGAATCACAGGGTAGGGGTGGGAATGTTCACGATTACTTTATGGAGTGGGGAACAGATTAGCAGAGGGAGGCCAGGAACAGATACAAGGAGACCAGGTGAGGGGCTGGAGAATTTCAGCCTAGAAGTAAAAGAGACTGACATCATGATGAAAAACATGTTGTCACACAAAAAATTTCCATTGTAGGGATTTTTTTTTTTTTTTTTTTGGTGCTGGGGATCGAACTCAGGGCCTTCTGCATGCTAGGCAAGCACTCTTACCACTGAACTAAATCCCCAGCCCCAAAAAACTTCCATTGTAATGTGGGCCATGAAAGCAAACTGACTGAGAACTGGGTATAGTCCTGTGTCACTTTCTGCCCTACCCTTCCTCCCTCCACCCATCCATCCAATATTTGCAAGCAGGGTGGGGTGGAGTGGTATAAATAAGACCACAAGAATCTTATAAGCCTGTGTGGATTCACTGAAGGAAAGCTGCCACCTGGCAACTGAGCTGTCTCTGGCATCTAGGAGGGTATAAACGCATACCCTCCTTGCCAGTAGCACTTAGGGACAGAAGAGGAATCACTTCAGTATGAATTCGATGTTCTCCATCTTTACATGGATAAGAGTCATTGCACAGAGAACAGACATGTGAAAACTGGTTACAAATTGAAAACACAGCTCAGACCTGTCACTTAGAAAGGTCACTCACAGACCTGACTCTCACTTCCAAAAGAAATGCACACAGGTCTCAGTGTGATGGTGAAACCACCCAAACAGGAGGAGCCTCTCCTCTGAGGGGTGTCCTAGGGAGTCATAGGAAAATAATAAACATTTTCAAGTGCATTAATAAGCAACAGGACTGCAGTTCATAAGTGAAAGGGGACGTGCTCAACCACCCTGCCACTGGGGAAAGACAAGCCTGCCAGCACTATGAACAAAGGAACCAGCAAGCTTCTAGTTGCTGACACTTTAAGCTCATTGAGACCAGGCCACACTATCACCTCATCCCCTAGTGTCTCTTGCAGGCTCTCACTGGCCCACTCTCAGCCTGTAGCTTCAATATCCAGGCCTTGCACAAAGCCCCCGGACCATCAACCCCAGCCAGTCTACAACTCGCATTACAGGCACTTCAGAGCCTTGGGCTTCCTCATATCACTCACTGCCATCAGGACTCTGTAAATACTGAAATATTCCCTAAATGCCCATCTCCCTCCCAACCCCCAAATTCTTTGACAGTAGAGGTCCCTTTCTTCTCATCTTCAGAGTATCCCACAGGACTTGAGAAGACAGGGTAAATAACTATTTGTCATAAATATGTCAGCTTCTTGAACAAGTTAAATAATTAAGTTGATAAAATACACAAAGGACAAAAAGCAAAGTTAGTTATAAGTTAGTCACCAACCCTCTCAGTTACAGAGGATCAGAAATCCCTTCATTTCTATAGAATTGGATGGGGTAATTTTTAAAAACAGAGAGCCTTAGGTATCTTTATTCATCTTGTTAGTGACTTAAACTTATCAATTCAACAATACCATAACCACTTAGGAATCAGTGACTTCTATCTGAAAGTTTAAGACTCAGTGTTTCTGGAATTTCAAAGGAAAAAAAAAGGCTTACAGTAAGCAATCTTCTTGATACATCTTAGGAGAGGGAAAAATCCAGCACCCTTATTTAGAATGAGTGTACAAGACATACTACCCAGGTTCTTCCCTGGAGTGATTTGAGAAATTCATCTGCAGAAGGCTGATGCACTTATTATAGGATTTCCAGGACACGTGGTAGGCAGACAAAAAATAAAGAAACACCCTTATTTTACTTTTCAAAACATAACAATATTGATTCCCTTTTTCTGCGTCTGCTATTCACATCTGTAAGGTCAAATACATGAAAGATTTTTTAGCCAGCATTATAAAACACTGCCTCTTGCCAAAAAGAATATCAGCAAGAGATTGCATATGTCATGACCTGCCACATCCTTTGACAAAAAATAGTTAAGTAAAGAGCCCAGGTCTGCTGTTTTGCAACCATGGATTTCCATGAACCCCAAATCTGAAGGATCTCAAAACTCTGAGCATAAACATAAAAGGACAATGAGAGGCCCTTGCAAGAACAACTTAGCTGTTGAGAAGAGCTGAACTTGGAGCACGCGGCACTTGGCCAGCCCATGGTATGTGGTGACAGGGTGGGAGCACCATAACTTTTCAGCTACCAAAAGTAGGTAATAGTAGCATCTAATATATTACAGGTCTTCAGGAGGGATGAATAAAGTCACTCTGTCTCATGTACAAAATTCTTAGCACAGTACCTCACAGACTGAGATTCTTAAGGAATGCAGATACTGTTGACAGTATTACAGACACAAATACTCTTACTACTATTACTCCTTGTCCAGTTTTCCCCTCAATTCTCTCTCCATGGTCCGGTTTAAATGAAATAACTAGTTCTAAAAGAACAACTTCCAAAGTTAACACAACAAAGTTCTTCAGACAATTTACTTCCTCTCTAAATGTTCCTTTTTTGAGCTTTTTATGGCTGAGAAAGAGCCCAACTGCAAAACCAGGGCCCACCCCACTTGCTCCTTTCACAAGAATATGCACTGAGGTGGCATCCACTGGCACGACCAGTGAAGCCCTTGGGTGACACTGAAGCCCTTGAACTTCCCTTTACCTACAGAGCCACTTTGCTCATGTAGAGACTAAAGAAATTAAATGCCTCAGGACAGTTATCGCCAAACAGGACCAGGGTCCTGAGGTTACTCCAACCTCCTATCCCGTGTGCCTGTCTCAGCCTCAATCAAGGAAGAGGCAGAAAATGACAGGGACCACTCAGTTCTGCTGCCTCAGATCTGTACGGGCTGATGGCGCCTGTCCCCCTGGAGGGTCTGGACTTTCTGTGCGCCCCCCTTCCCACCTCCCTCTGTGTAAACAAGTGTGTGGCACCTCATCTGCAATTCCAGTGTGCACAGCTGCAAAATCATTCTATGTATTTATTGCTCCCGTGCCCAAATATGAAGAGAATCTATTAAAAGATATTAACAGACATGAGTCAGTTCTTAGAATCGGGAGAGGAAGGATTTTCAGAAACCTTAGCAGAAACAGAGCAAAGATGGTTTCACCTTCATGGGCTGCATTGTCTATGGAGATAGCCGGCTTATTTGGCTAATCTACTTGAAGACAAAGAAAGAAAATGGAAAGACAACTTCCCACCTTCTTTGGTATTCAAGACATCTAGACCCATTATACTGAGGTCTCCTATTTCTAAACTGAGTCCACTATTGGGGTTGGGGTGCAGGCAAGCAGGTCCCCTGGCCCCAGGCTCTGCTCCAGCCATCACAGACTGTACCAAGGTGAAAAAGCAAAGCCTTTGTGAACTGCCTCCCAATTTACATTTCCTAGAAGACAGACCCTCTTTAAAATAAAAGGCTTTTCAAAAACTCCCTGTTACTTCTTTCACAATGCTTTAAAAGCATTATGAAGAGGAAGCATTATCATTGCAAAAAGAAACAACTGGAAGTTTCTTGAGGTTCAAGAAACACTAACATTCATGAAAGTCAGGTATATTGTGTCATAGAGAAACCTGTCTCCCGGCCTATACCTTGCACCTGGATCCCTCCCTGACTGTATTTCATCCCCTCTATCCTCTCATTCTTGGCCAAAAAGGTTCTTTTCACCTGCCCAGGAGGAGTTTCTTCCTCATGTTCAGTATGATGCCGATTCCTACCTTTATTCCACATTACTATGTCTAATTTCTTGCCCTCTATTGGTTGCTTCTGACATCTTCAGACCTCTTAATTCACATGGGAAAGAGGGTGGTTTCACTTGTTCCGCTGTCTCGTCCAAGCATTACTTTGTTTTTTTCCCTATCATCTCCCATGATGGGATAGTTACCATACTCCTTAAACTTTGACTTCTAAATCAGCCCACAACTGAATTGTTCTAGCATTTGAAATATTATCTAGGTTTAACCAGTGATGCATTATTTTACCCTCAATTTTCACTCAACTTTCAATGTATCTGACTTAGATGACATATTTTAAAAAATTCTTCTTCCTTGGTTTCCATGACAACACAGTCTCTTGATTTGCCTCCTAATTCTCCGGTTACTCATTGTCTGCATCTTTCTTGGATTCCTCGTTACCCTCCCTCCAACCCACAGAGGTATTTCCAAAGGCACTGTGCTGATATCCATTTGTGCTGACCCTCCATTTATCAACCTCCGTGTTCGCTCCATAGGGAAGATCCTTTATTCTCAGACTTTCCACGTGCACATTTCTGTGATTGAGTTCCAAACCCAGCCTTCTCATCCTCAATCCCTTGTCTGATCCCTTTCCCACTTGTCTGATTTCTGACATGATGACTACTGACAGTGATAAGAACCCTAGCCTTTACTAAGTATTCACTGCGTGTCAGACACTGTTCCTAGCATTTCACATGTTTTACCTTGTTTAATCCTTGTGACCACCTCATGAAATAGGTGCTTTTATCATCCTCAAGGTACAAATGAGGGAACAAAGACTTGGAGAGGTTAATATGGCCAAAGCTGCAGAGCTAAGTGGTAGAAGTACCATTTGAACTTGGGAGAATGGGGTCCAGAGTCCAAATTCCCAGCCAGGGAGAAAAACATACCACCTCCCCTCTGTGAAAAGCTCTAGTAACTGCTCCTGGTCAGTCATCCATCACCAGCTTTTCAGTAGTTTTCATTCAACATCAGTGCCACCCATCCTCCTGCCCTCCAGGCACCAGAGGCTTGGAATTATTTTTCCTCCCCCATCTCTTCTTTTTCTTTACCATTCAATTACTGAACAGATCCTGATGACTTTTCTCCATAATGTCTGATTATGTGACCTCCCCATGCTTCTCACGGCCAGCATTCCAGTCCCGGTAGCATCAGTCTCCGTCTATCCTGCTATAGTAGCCTCTTGTTTGTTCCCATCAGATGAAAAGTTTGCATCACATACCTCCATTCATATTATGGATCTACCCAAGAAGCTGCAAAGGTGTCCTATCAACAGAGTGACAAATTTGTACTAACTCAGCCTCTCCTCTCCTAATCTCACTCACTACTAGGTTCCATAAGCATGGGCCCCTCACAGTGCTTATGCCAAACAAGAATCTTCTTTACTGTGGATACTGTCCCTGTGTTGACATGATTCAGGACATTTCATCTAGAAAGCTCTACTCACTTTTTCTCTTTAAGACCCAGTTTAAAATCACCAACCCCTAAAGTCTTCCATACGTGTTCATGAGAACCACCCGTATATTTTAGTGCTTAATGTGTCTCATTTTAAATATGTCACTTCACATTTCTTTTTTTCCAGTGCATTATGATATCCTCCCAACATTATAAGATTTCTTTAGCCACTGAGATTGCAGGCTCCTCTACTTTTCCCTCTCCTTGCCTAGTCCAGTGCTATGTAAATGATCTAAATGGTAACAGGACAGAACTGCTTCTCCTGAGTGGCCTCTGCAGTTCTCTGTCCATAAGTGCGTAAAGCAACTGCTAGGAACACAGCACACATGCACCATCACAAGTGACAAGATGCCAGTTGCAAGGAGCCTTATAGTCACAACATAAGATCACAGCTTCCTATCTGACAACATAAACTGCACTTCAAAAGGAATTCAGAGTAAGACAGTAGATATAAATCTCAATCCATGCTAGGAAGTCTGACTGCAAGGTGCAGTGCTAAGGCCTCAAGGGGATCTGAATGAGGAAGGGACAGGACAAGGGAAGTATCAACATTAATTAAAGCAACCGTCTCCAGGCAGGAGGCCAGCAGGTAGACCTCGATCTGGAAACTGGATGCAGTACTAGCTCCTCTTGGCTATTCACGCATGACCAAAGTTTATATATAAGAATTCAAACAGCAAAACTATAAACTTGCAAATCAGCATTAGGAAAAACATAGCTCAAACCACAAAGTCAAGTTTAGGAGACAAGAATAACATAGATAGTCAAGCTGGGACTTCTTTAGTGATGTTAGTTTTGCTAACGTTAACTAAACAGTTAGTGTTCTAGGAAGGCTTAAGCACTTGACTTTACTTTTATGGTGTTAATCTTCCCAATAACCCTGTGAGGGAGATTGTAGTACTATAACAGAGGAATTGTTACTAGGTATATTGAGTGATATGATTTTAACCAAGATGCTGAGAAGTTATGCAACCCTCCAAGTCCACACAACTAGTAAGCCACAGAGCCAAATTTGAACACGGGCATTCTGATTCCAAAGCCACATTCAAGGGTCCTCCCCATGAACAAAGCAGCAGCCATGAACGTGGCTCTATGCTTTCAGATCACCCAAGTAAAGGAAAAGACCATAAATATGTTAGAACTCACTACAGAAATGGGGAGCTTTGCTAAAACAATTCCAGCAGCGCAGCTGGAAGGGGTAGACAATCCTCTGCTTCTTTTCTTCCTATAAGGTCAGATCAGTGCATTATTCACTTCTAGCAAATCATCATTTAAACCACTGATTTCCCTTTATTCAAGTCCCTCTTAGCACTGTGAGGCTCCGATGTCTCAATAAGGCCCACATAAAAAGCATTTCGTAAGCCATAATATGCAGTGTGTCAAGGAGGGGCTGGCTTTCATTTACACTCCCATCCCATGAGGTAATGGGAAGAACTGACAGCCCATCATGGGACAGGAAATCAGGACAGCAAAGCAAACCCATGCTAAGAAGGCGAAATGAAGCCATGCTACAGATGAAGGCTCAGCCTACTATCTGCTTTACCAATCAAGCTGATCCTAACCTCTGAGCTCAAGCAGAAATATGAACCATTTGTCCACAGCTCCTGCTAGCTCCTAATGAGCCCGAGACAGCTGTAAGAGCCCCCAGAAGAATTTGATAGGAGAGGAGTTCGGGCAGAGGCAGGCTGGAAGTCAGGGTTTCTCCTGGCTCTGCAGTTACCAGGCTGGACCAGGAGAGAG